>JAYMSR010001149.1:0-10976 GCA_036897825.1 Plantago rigida | reverse complement strand
TTGTTTTGTTTGAAGGACAAAAAATTAATTGCACAAAAGATATATTTTGGGATCAAATACCATATCTCAATAACCCACTCTACGAGGTTTATCTTGGAAGGTATTTTGAAGAACAAATTTGTGGGCCAGAAATTCTGGTATTTGATAAGTTTGGATTTTTTACGGGCTGTGGTATTTCATATTTGTACAACCAAACATGGTATTTTCGTGTGTGTTTTGGAAATACCACTAGAAAACACCCAAACCTTGGTTTGAAACAATCTTATAATGAATTGGGTGACCATATGAGAAGTCTCCATGTGTGCACATGAATGAAGATAAAGTGTGTGAGGAAAGTACTTGCGTTGGAACATTGGACAAACGAATCACCCGGAAAGAAGCCCATGAGTAACCGTGCTAGCTTAAAGGATCGATACTCGGCCGCAAGGTGATGGGGATATTCGGCCCGTAAGGTGATGGGGCGTAAAAGACAGGTATCCCAGATACTTAAATTAAAAAAAAGTTAAAAAATATATAAAAAGAAAGAAAAGTGTTAATTTAATTAAATAAAATGAAATTAAATATCCCCACTAGTACTTTTAAAGCTAAGCAAAATTTGGGTGTACAAAACTGTCCGGTACTAGCTTTCTTCAAATCGGGAAATTCCAATTGCAGTGGTAGCAGAGCATGAGCAAGTGAGTAGTAATTAATGTCACGAGCTGCTACTACTGTTTAAATGTACTCGATTCCACTCACGAGCAAGCAACAACTCTTCTTCTTCCTCCTCCTCCTCCTCCTCCTTTTCGTTTACCTGTTTGTTACTTGTATCCAATCCAATCGGTGTCTGATTGATTGATGCTGTTGTGAGTCATTCGTGTTGAATCAACATCAACCAATTGGAATTAGATGGCTGGTGAGTCCGGATTTCACCATCAACCACCGTTCAAATCGAACTCGAGCGGTGGAGGAGGGGGTTACGACTTGATTTCAATGGGGAATAACAACAATTACTATGGTAACTCCAGCCCCAACTCTGCCCTAAATTTGCCCGATTCAGCCGCTGCTGCTGCTTCTGGAATTCAGATTTTCTCCAACAATTCGTTTGGCTCTTCTTCGTCTACCCTTGTCCTGGATTCCGTTGCGGGTTTGAAGCATGACACCGGTCTCGCTGTCGAGTGGTCCGTCGAGGAGCAGTACAAGTTGGAGGAAGGACTTGCCAAGTCGGTACTTTCTTCCTAATCACTAGGTTTTTGTTTTTGTTTTTTAAATTAATTTTTCATTTCATGTTTTTCTTCTTCTTCTTTGGGGTTTGCTGCCTGACTGCCTGCTACAACTAGCTGGGAAATACAACTAGTTTTTCTATGGACTTTGATGCTGTAGGTTCTTGATGAGATTGTTTTCTTTTTCCTTTCAGAGACAAAACTATAGCATAGCATCATAATAAGAAATTTCATTATATCTAATGTTTTGTCGAGGGGTTTGGTTTAGTATATATATCAAACATAGATTTTGCGGACAAGGGTATATACTAACGCAATGCTTGTTAGATTTCTTCAATTCAGATACAAGAGACTCTGTACTGGAACATTTCTGGATAAGTAATGAATTCAGACTTAATGTATGTATGTGCTAAAGTGGATGGATTTAATGGTGTATCCACATGAGGTTTTTGTGCTTGCTGTTTAGTGATCGTGATCTAAGCAATTATTCCACACCTGTCTGAAACGGCTATGGTTTAATTTTACATTTTTCGCACTTGTCTTTTTTTTTTTGGTCCCTTGTGCCTTGGAGATACAGCTAGCTGGGAAATGAGTATTTTGTCTTTGGAGCAGTAGGTTTAAGAGTTCATGTGTGTACTAGTTGTTCTTGCCTTGTTGGTTTAAGACAAAATCCTAACAATATTGAGACCTTTTGGTACATCTAGTGGTGCGGGTATCCAAGAGTGGCTGTAATATGTAGATATATTGTGAATGTGAGAGAAAACTTGTTTGATATCTTTGACCAAGAGCATTTCCAAAGAGACCATTCTGGACTAGGTTCATTCTGAACAGATGCAGCCTTCAAGCATGGGCTAAAGTAGAGTAGAATCTGTGGCATCCCTACATGAGGTTCTTGTGCTCAGCATTTTTCTCCCAGCTGTAAACCGGACTAAGACTGAATTTTGTCAGTCTATGCTCTCTTTTGCTAGTTATTGTGTTACATTTTATTGTGTCGTGGAGTCATTCTTTACACGAGTATGACAACTCTGTTAGATCAAAGCCAGAAGTAGGCTTCCAGAATTTCCTACGGAAATCCATCCTGAATATACTTTCCGTGTATAGAATATCCATGTGTTAGGGCTTGAAGGTTGCCTTTATTGTTGTTTATAACTGCTACAAGATGATGTTGACCAGTATTAGGATAATAACCATGACTTATAAGTCTATATTTTACTATTGCTCCGTATATGGCAATGTAATAATTATTATACTAGTATTTTGTATCCTGAGCAGTTCTTTCAAATGGACATCATGTCCAGGAGACTGTTTACTTTAAATACGTTGAACTGAATTTGAATTCTGCATGGGTTTAGAACCTTAGATTCTTCTATTCCTTTAATGAAATTGGACTCCCATTAGCTGAAGGTGATAAGCAGGATTTTCTATTCAAAGCTGATAAAAAGAAAGATAATCATGTTGTTATGCAGTAGGATGGTTGAATTACTGGACACCATATTATGAATGCACACCAGTGTTTTCCGAGTGTCACAAAATGTGATCCTTTATTCGCCGTTTTTCGATGTAACTCCTGTAGTTCAATCTCCAGCCTTTTATGGTTCTGTTTTACCGCTTGTTCTGACCAATTTTCATGGTTGGAGCTTGTAATAATTTTCTGTAGAACAATGACACTTAAAATTGATTGGTTCCTACTTCAAATTTGCAGATATGCGAATGAACCAAATATAATGCGGTACATTAAGATTGCTGCTTCACTGCATGATAAAACTGTACGGGATGTTGCTCTTCGATGTAGATGGATGGCCGTAAGTTAGCATTTAGCATAATGTCTTTTTACACTGTTTATATGTTTGATAAATCATTTGACTTGTAGACGTTTTGAAGTGCTTATGCCTATTTGCAATATGTTTCCACAGAGAAAGCGATGGAAACAGGACGACCAAAATCTAGGGAAGAAAGTTAAGGATGGAAAGGTAACTAAAAGTTGTTCACATTAGTTTTTGCAACATTGGATAGGTTTCAATTTTAACTCATTTGTACATCCAAAATATCATTATATCTTTTCTAGTCCAAATTAGGTAGCTTGAATTCTTCCTGGGAGTGTAGGAAGTAATTTCAAACTGCTGCAGCTTTGAACAGATGTTTTTTTGATTCACTGCTTGAACCTTTAATAAAAACGTTGGTGCTGATTAAACAACTCAAATTCTTTAAAGCATAAAAGCTTGGCATTGTCTGTTAGCCCCCACCCCAACAATGGGCAACAACAACACAGCTAACCACCAGATGTATGCATACAGAACTGACAGAGTCGCGGATGAAACTTCATGTTGTAAAATAAACCTTAGTTAATGATATCTCTGACTAGTAACATGGTAAACTTATAGGCTTACTTGGGGGTGGCAAAATGTCATATTTTTATGGGACACCCATGTCCAACCCACTTTAAGTAGGTGGCCTAAATTCAATATAGAAGGGAAAATGTGGGTTAACCATTGGTGGCCCATTGCAAACCGGGTAAGAACAGGGTAACAACCAGATACTGATATTTGAAATCCTGTAAACAGATCAACGATGACTATTTGCCACTCCTTGACACACTGCACGTCACAACCCATTTCTCTTGTTCTTCCATCAAATCCATTCAATGCAGTCTCAGTTTACCATCCAATATATCTAATTATTGAGCTCCAATGAGATTTCAACAATCTTTATTTATCGATTTCCTTCAAATTAATTTCATTGGTTGATTGATACTCCCTCCGCTCTGTCAATTGTTTAGTTTTTCCTTTTTTTCATCTTGTTTGATTCAGTAGTTTGCATATCCTTTATTCCCTTTATAGGAACCTTTTCTTACTACTTTATTATGGGCCCAGCGACATTTAAAAGCTAGGTCAATTGTTTTCCAGTAAAACAAGCCTGTTGATCCAAGTCAGGTCGGTGTTGACTCATAACAGGGGCAGTTTGGGATCAGGTGTGGTTGGAATTGGATCAGATGATTAGATAATTTTCACGAAATGGTAACAAAATTTCCCCGTATTAATTTAATGTACACCCATTTATAAATGGGTAAAATGTACGGTCATTGTTTTAACCATTGTTCATATTTTTAGTCCATATCCACCCATATCGGTCCAGACCCCACCCCCCCACTTAGTATCATGGAGAAGCAGCAGAACCTTTGGCATCTATCTCGACCATAATGGTTGCAGGCCCATCAATGCAAGCCTTTTTTGAGCCTGGGGGTGGTCAATGCAAGCCTTTTTTGAGCCTGGGGGTGGGATCATTGATCCAATGATCCCACCCCCAGGATCGACAAGACCCAGTGCAAGATCATATCTTTTCATAACATATTTTTGGAGGTATGGATTTGGCAGTAGTCCCTGTTTGATCCCTATATTGATCCTACCAAACATAATGACATGTGATGCGGGGGTTGAATGGTAGAAACTCAACCTAAGTTTACATCTACTAAAATTGTAGCACCTCTCAAGTCTGAATGACTGAGTTCTGTTATCGTCAAGCTCGTACCTATGGCTAAACACTTGGGTAATAATGTAGTTCACGCTTATATGATATTTAAATCGCACAACATTGAGTTCTGATGAATTATTTGATTGTGGTTGCTTATATCCCACCTCTTTCTCTCTCGGTTTTTGGTACTTTTACTGTCTTTTGTGTATAATACAAATAGAGTAGTTAAATATTCAAATTAGAGTTTTCATGTATGCTGACATGTTAAGATTCAGAATTTCTCTTCTGTGGGGAATAGTGTAGTAATGCTTCATCACTTCTCAGGATAAATTGGAGTCATTTTTGAGGAATAACATGTCTTCAGCTTCCACAATGAACCTGCCTGCATATTCTCTAAATACAAACCATGAGCAGAGTGACTGCTTGCGTTCAGGAGGTTTGTTCTCTTGCTTTTAACTGGCCGAGTCTCTTTCTTTTGAGAAGCTGTATAATCAGTGTCATGTCCTATTCTGTATACTATATTTGTTATTCATCCTTCGCCATTCTAAGTACATATATGTACAGATTGTATAGATAATCATAGTAATACTTGAGAACTATTTATTTTATTTATTTACCAGGTATTTTTGTTCAAATTCACATTCTATTCATGATTACAGAAGTTTGAAATGCTTATCACTATTAGTATATTGGATAAAATATCCCTCAGTCCAAGGGCATTATATCTGCCTATGTTGTGTTATTCATCTGGATACACCCTCCAAAAGAACATTGCAACTGTTGAGACCCTTCGTATTAAAATCGTTACATATTGCAGTTCTTGTTCAGTTAATCAGAATGATTTATTTGTTATATCATAATTTATTTCATGATAGTTCCATGTTTTAGCCGAAATCCGACGACGGCCATTGGAAATGAACTCTAGGGCACCAATTAGTTTTCCATTGGGGCTCGAATGAAACTGGGATGTGCATGCTTTGAAGGCTAACACTGCATGTGCAACTACTTGCTGCTCCTTTAGGTAGAGAGCTTAGGAGAATTTCAGACTGCATGTGTGAAATAACGATGATTTCTATATATAAGGGCTTTTAGTATTGGGTTGCAGTATTTAGTTGCGGGAGTGGTGTGGCATTATACAAATTAAAGAGGTCTAATATGTCATGTGGACAGTCTTCTTGGGGTACTAGAATTATATATTGACAAATTGTTCATGTTGAGTGGTGTGGCATTATACAAATTAAAGAGGTTCAATATGTGACATGGATAGTTTTGTTGAGGTACTAGAATTATATATCAACAAGTTGATCATGCGCCAACATGGAGTACCCATCCAACATGAGATGGAAGAATAAATCTATTGGAGGTCCGGAATCTGTTGCGTGGTACTCAAGTCCTATTTGTCAAGAAACAGTACTTTGATTGCATACTGTTGTCTCACGATTTATTATGCGTTGCATTAGATTTGGTACTCCATATTTTTGTGAGATTTCATTCCAGTGGAGTCTAGCACATCTAGCTCAAGTTATCATTAATTTACGTCTGTAGATTTCTTCTAAGAAACATTTATTACAGAATCATATATTCCTTATTATGTCACCAATTTGAAAACATGCTTATGGGTGTAGAGATGAACTGTTATGCTTCTCTATTATTGGTTTCAGAGTATGTTACTGTAATCTTGACCAAAATTTGTGTTATAGTTTCAGCAGTGAGTTCTACAACCAGACTTCTTCTGGACGAAAATTGCCAAGCCTTTGGTCAGATTTCTGCAAATCTTTCGACTTTTAAGGTAAGTCTGGATGCTCAGCTATAAAAGAATCCTGTACCTATTCTCTTGTACTATCTAACTTTCCACCCCGGATGTTCTCTTGAGCATGGTGGATTTACTGTATTAATATGAATATGCAGGATAGTTACATTTTTAAGAGACTGATACACTTCATGTGCTAAATCTGCTATGTGTGTGTGTGTGTGTGTGTAATAACTCCATTGCATCCTTAACAGAAATGACTCCCTGTCTGGAGTATAGTCTTGAGTCAAGATTTATTAGGGACTTCTCAAATTGATAAAGCAGGCGACCAGAACCTTCAGCTTGAAACTCCCTTTTGTGGCGGTGTTCATTGTAATTTCATATCATAGCCACTTCGTGTTGAAGGATTACGTGAATAGAAGTGAAACAGCATGTGATAGAGAGGGTGACAATGAAAAGATAACTAGAGAAGCATTGGGGAGAAATAGTTGAAGGTGGGATAATATAGAAGGGGAAGAAATACTAGGCGAACTGAAGAAATATCTGGGTAAATTAGTAGAAGAATAAGCAATAAAAGACAAGAGTTTGGAGAGCTTTAGATCTCAAGATTCAATATGAATGATCAGATTGTATCATAAGAATCTGGAATGGTGTGGAGCTTAGTCTGTATCGTGTAGGCTAGCAAAAACACCTAAACAAAGGAAATATATTAAACTTGAATCCTACCAAAATACCAACTACCAATTACCAAATATAAGAAACTCTAATTAAAATGCATTAAGAAAATCATCTAACAACCTAGTGATATTCTAATAAAATCGTTTCCATCACCATGGAAACGAGAATTAGCATTAGTCCTGAAGATGATAATGAGAGTTGCTCTATTATATATTCATATTTAAAAAGTGAGTAATTAAACTATATAAAGATCTGCACAATCTCTGTTTGGTAATGAGAGTTGTCTCTTTCATGATAAGCGAACAATTATGACATGAATTAGGTAAAACTTATGAGTAGCTGTAGCGCAGTTAAATAGCAGATTAAGAGTACTAACCAATGCTGTTATTTAAGGAAGAATCTTCAAATGCTTTGTTGGATGGAGAAAATGGCTGTGGAGATATTCTTAGAGGATATCTTCTTGAAGAAGTACGTGTGTTTATTTGGTTTATAGATAAAATGAAACATGAAGTTCAGAGCTGTGTGGGGGGTTTTGGATAAATGACAGAACATCAGAGACAGCAAGCGGGCCACTACATGATGTTCGAGTTCCTGGCTCAGCGAACTGCAATATTTTATGGATTAGCTTTGGTACAGGAGACATCTTAATTAGCTATGCGTCAAGGAACACAATTTGCTACATACTGTTTCTGAAGACCAAGCACACCTCCAGACAGGACGCAGCATCATGTGTCATTATCTAGAAAACTATTTCAAAAGGCATATTTATGACTTTCGCTAAAAGATTTTAAAATTGGTATTCATTGGTCTCAGAAAGAGGCTCTGCTCGAGCTGTGAGGACATTAAATAAATTCTCCATTTAGTTACCGCCTTAGAACAATGATTGCCCTTTGCCTCTTTATGTCCTTATTCTTATGTATCTGACACAGATAAATTGAAGTGGGCAAAGTTCAGAATTCAGATTATGTTTTGGTTGTTCTGCCAAGTATTTCTCTTCCACATTTTTCACATACTGTTTCTTTACTGATTTGATGTTGTATATCAGTTGCAGGAAAACATCGATCTCTTTTTTCGTACAAGGAACAACTTGACTACAATTTTGAATGAGTATGTGATTCTATGAACTTGCAATAATTACAACTAGCTCTCTTAGTGTGTCGTTAGCTTTCATTCTGTTTTATCTAAAGTGATGGTAGCTAATCAATAAAAACATGCTTAAAGATGAAGAAAATGTGAAAGTAATGGTATGATGCTCACGCTTCCACCCCATACTCTTGTTCTGGATGGGGAGAAGACTGCTGTGCCGGATGATGTATCTGAAAAGTGTTATAACCTAAAATAGTATTCCCTCCGCCCCGTTTGATTCAGTATGCTTACTTTTTGACTGGTAGTTTAGAAGGGTTTGTACTATGTATGTGTTAATTGTGTTAGGGCCCACTTATATATGAGATGAAGTTTGCCAAATATAGAAAGTAGAAACATATAGGATAAAATTGGATGGACAAAAATGAAAACATATAGAATCCCATAGATATGAGGGAGAACTAATCTTGTAGGAGTATTAATTTTGAATCTGTAAAATTAAAAGGGTGGATACTTGCAATTTGTAAATTAATGTTTCCTGTGAAGCCCTTGTATATGCATTATTGTACGAGTGGTTAGGATTTAGTACAACTTATTATATTAATTGTACAAGGGATCTAACTGTTACTGTTCAGTACAATTAAAAGGGATGAGTGTTAATCTGTACAGGTGAGGGTGCTATAGAAAACCCCTGAATTTAACGTCATGCTGTCTTAGTTTTATTTACTTAATGGTGCGTTCTCAAAAGTTGCCCTTTTATTTTCTGAATTATGGAAAGGAGGTTTTGAAAAGTATCTAAAATATCACGGGGCTGATATTCGATATTTAATCAGATTATAATGCAAGGATTGTGACTAGTGCTTTTTTCTATCTTAGTTTCATAATTGTCTCTTGATCTTCTTGAATGCAGCATGAGAAATATGCCTGGGATATTGAGCCGGATGCCACCTCTTCCTGTTCTCTTAAATGAGGATCTGGCGAGTAGTATTTTCCCGCGTTCATCTCAGGTATGTCCTGATTCGAACTCGACTCGAGCATTTAATTTTCTGCCTACAGTTGTCTCCGTTTATGATGAACATTGTCGAGTTTTGTTTGGTTGCCCTGTAGTCAATGAACGATGTCAAGGCAAGGGGCTCATATTTTCACCATGCTCTTATGCAGACAGTGCACAAGGCATTATACTATAGGAAATAATAAAGTGAAATGTAGCTTGTTCTCTGCAGTTCATATAATGTCGTCATTCATGTTTAGTTCACTGCAAACCCCTGATGATTTTACACTTTCAGGTTTTAGAATGCAATGGCCATTAATTATTATCATGTACATAGCTCTGTCTGTCCTAAACAAAATGCACGTCCCTGAACAAAGATTACAGAACCCTATAAAATTAACGAGGACAATTTACACATAAGCAACCACACTAAACTCTCTTAACCCTATTTGGGAGATCAACATTGTAGTGGTATATGGAATCCAATGTATTTTGCATTGGCATTAAAAGGTGTTTTATTTCTCATTTTTCTTTCCCCCAGCCCATTATGTTCGGTTCTTCGAGTTTGATGCCGCTAAAGCAGGAGCCAGGATGCTGATTGACGAATCATAACTTTAGGTACTGGGGTCTGGTTTCTGTAATTATGGGAAATTTCTACTCTAAAGATGCGAAAGAAGCTGGCTGGTTTTCCAGCTTTAGCGTAGGTCTGAATCAGTGGGTTGGTCGCGTTAAAGATTATTTGGCATAGATGTCATTTTTGGAAGCAGATTGGTTTGGTGAAGCAGGAACCAGCTGACGTTAGATGACAATAATGTTTTGGAGCTGCCATCTTCTGTATTTATTTATGTAAATTGAAAGAACAGCGGGAAGAGCTAGTATGAGTGCTTACCGAAAAAAGGTGCTTTGATTCGTATTACTGTTTTTTCCCCCCTTGTTTTGTAATTTTACTCGAGTTGTCATCTTTATCTGCTTAGGTTTGATGCACTTTAGGTTGGTCTCATTCGAGTCGAGGATATTATTGTAGACAGGCAGCTACTAATATTTTATCACTAGTGGGCAGAACAGAAATAATTTGTACAAGCATCTGCTTGCTCAGGGACGTCTGCTCTTCAGGAATGAAATTACTCACAAATGCACAATTTTCCCAGTTTTCATTCTCTTGATTAACAAAAGTGGTGTAATGGCTCTTTTATGTTTAAAGCCGAACCAAGTGTTAACATGGTTGTGGTGACTTATCGACTTTTTGATATAGACTTATACCGGTGAGTCACTGAGTTAGCATCTCTACTGGTTAATGATAGGTGAGTTACATAGAAGTGTGTTTGTTATAGAGGAAGATTTAGGATTGATAGAATGTGATAAAAGTCCTCTTAGAAAAATTGATTGTAATACAATACAAATAAATTTTAGTGACCCTGTTACAATTGATCAAATGAGTGGACAAGATTACTCCAATCCGTACATATGTTCCATTCATACCCTTTGACCATGAATACTACTATCTTATATGGGTATAGTAGTCTCTTAGAAACTGTTCAGTTCAGTAAACAAGTAGTTTACTGTTCGTGTATATAGATTAAAAAGTAATATTATAAAATTATATAGTACATGTAGGGTTTATTTTATTACTAGTTGGTTTGATTGTTTATGTTACATTTTGACTTTATTAGTAGTTAAGAATATAATAATAAATAATTGTTCTTAAAATGATAAAGAAATGAAATCTATGGAAGGGCTAATAGGAAATGAAAACATATAGTACTATTAGATTAATTATTTAATGATTTAAATTAGTAATAATTACATA
>JAYMSR010001148.1:0-10978 GCA_036897825.1 Plantago rigida | reverse complement strand
AGATACAGTGTTAAAAACCCCAGTTGTTAAAACTCCCAGGCATAATATAAATCCCCCAATTGTTAAAACTCACAAACACAATGTTAAAACACCCAATTATTAAAATCCACAGACACAATATAACCTCAAACAACTTAAAAAACTGATTTTTCATATTATAATGTAAACTCAGACTTTTTTCTAGACTATCACGCATCGGGGATAGGGAGTTAGAAAGAATTGTAAAAAATGTCTCAATAACACAACCTAGCCTGAATATAATTGTGCGCAAACTCGACTATACAATTAATGCTTTCTTAGCACTTTCTAACAGATTACTCCCACTTATTTAACTTCCACAATCTACACTTTACTTTCAAGTTTCAACAACAATTGCAAACACTGGCGAAGACGATCTAGTTCTTCATAATTGACAACATAAAACTCCAAATCAATGGTGACTAGTGCAGTTTTCAGTCCAAATTATAATAAAAAAGGGCACCAGTTTTGGTGCCAACTGCTGGATATACCAGAAATCCAAATTGCGTTGCTATGTTTTACAAACAAGGTATTTACATTTAGCAGGTATACATTGCGAAAATGGAATCAGCTCATGGAAACCTGAATTATACAGCACTTGCCAAAGAAACAAGGTTTCGATCCTCGACAGAATCTACAGTGACTGTGATCATACAAAAGCTGTCTAGAGAACAGCATTGGAAGGGAGATGTAACAGTTATTCTCTTTTTAGTGATTGATTCACTTTTCATGATTTGACATCCTTCAGTACTCCCCCTTTCTCAAGCTCAACAACCAGGTCCCTCAGGGCAGGAACCTTCATGGCCAAAGTTCTGTACAATCTAGAATACCGAGCACGAGTTCCATCTGCTGTCCTAGCAAGAGCAAGCAAACAAAGCGCCTCGGGGAGCGGTGTGAATATTACTCTCATATCCTCCAGGCTCATGTTTTCTAGAGCACTAGGTCTTGGAACAACTCTAACTATTTCACCACCTTTGGGTTCCTGAACCCTTGCATCCGCTTTGATGACCAGTTCGGAATTCGAGTTGGCCCCACATTTGATGATGAATGGGGCTGTGGCGCCTGTGTTGAATTGCAAAACGTTCCACTGTGCCACATCAGTTTCAGCACCGTGTGTTGTGTCCCCCAGGAGTTTGGAAGCACGTGTTGCCCCCAGAATTTTATCTACCTCTCCGGAAGTTGACTGAATTGAAGCAACAGTCAATATGGTAAGCAGAGAAACTAACGAAAAAATAAAACCATGAGTGCCGTTTATGGTAACCTAATAATATGGATGTAAATGGAAGCAAGGAAATCAACACATAATATGTGGTCCAGCCACGTTCATGCAACTAAATCGACAGGAAAATTTTATGCCATAATACAACAAAATAGGGTCAAGTTAAAACATAACTATGGGAGAAAACAAGTTACACCGTGATCACCATAAGGGTATTCTGAAATTTGAAGATTGTAGGCCAGCTTTACCATTTATCACTGTTTAACAAAGAAATCAATTATGTTCACTACCCTTTCACTTAGACACAAGAAAAAATAATCTGATTTCCATTTTAAAACACAGCATTAATCTAAACATTCTGCAAAAATGATGGAACTGGATAAATCTTCTTTCACAAGATATTCAATCCATACTATCTGGCTTTATATGCAAAGGATGGAGCGACACAATACTTCATTCCATATTACATGTAATTATCTCCATACCTCAACAGCAAGACGAGCTTCAGCAATATACTTCTGAGCACATAAATGATCAATTTCAAGTAGAGAGGACATTCGTCCTGCAAGTTCATCCAAAGAGGCAAGCAGTAATCTTTTCTTGCTCTTGGCAAGAACATTCACAGAGGTTTGCCTCATGATATCCTGTTGAAAAAGAAAAAATGCAATTGAACCATTTAATACAGCACCAAGCACCATTCTAACAGCTATGAAAAACAAATCATATAGAAAGATGAAAAACCTTGACTTGCTTCATTATGCCATCAAGGGAAATTAATGAAGCCAATCTTGCATCCTCAGCTGCAGTAGAAGGATTTCGAATGGGTGCAGCTACGTCTTCCAGAGTCAACACAGAAGCATCACTTTTCATTTGCTGCAATATCTGATAGAACAAACCAAGATTTTACGGTATATTTCATGGGAAAAAAACAACTACTAAGCAATGAGCATTTAAAGATATTGACAGCTTGCAAATGCTATTTTATTGATTCATCGTACAACTAATACAAAACGATATGATTACATGCCGCATCAACCAATACAGTAACATCTGCAATAATGGGCTTTAATCACACAGAGGTTCCGGTCATATATAGCTACCAGATATGTTGCTCTCCAGATAAAGGAAGAAGAAGAATGAAGTCCAAAAACCCTTCTATTTTTTTTTTGGAAAAGGGTAGACTCCTCCGTACCAGATCTTGCTATAAAATAAATTGTGGCCTCCATGTCGTCTAGTGTGCTCTACGTTAGCTAGTGATGTTCCTTATGGATTCATAACAAAAGCTAGGGGGAGGGGTCTTATCTTATTGAATCACAAATAAGAGTTTAGGACTAGGAGAAACCATTCCTGTTTCATGAAGAAATAGAGAATTTCTAATTTCATTAAAACATACTAAAAAGCACAGCTGCAAAGCTACCATCTGAATGCTGTATCTATCTCAAAGTCTAGGAGAAACCAGATCAATGTGTCAGAACTCAGAAGAATAATACGATTATCAGTTGCCCAAGTTGGCAGTAAATGTAAAACTCGTAAAATAATACATATCGGAGTCATTCCAATTTCCAAGTTAATGAAATACATCAAGTCAAAGAAAGACATTAGAAGCCACGGGTGAGAAACTTCAGGCACGGAATACGAGGAGGTTTTCTTCCTAGACCTATAATTAGTTGATAATCATTATAAGGGATCATTGTGCAATAGGCTAATTACAGATATCTGGTGCATTGCATGATTGCAGTAGCAAGACTACTCCAAAGCAGCAGAGATGAACTAAAAGAGAGGTGTTGAGGGAAAAAGCCCATTAATCACAAAGCTGTTAACAGGTAATAGCTGGAGATTGGAGGAGGAAATTATTTTCATGAAATTGAGGCTATGAATTGAATTCTTTTCTTCAAATTGAGGCTATGATATTCGAATAAAGCTCTGGTCGAGTTTAACTGATAGTTGTATATCTAAAGATGTTCCATTTCAGTCTCATCTTCCTCAAATTTGAAGTTTAGCAAGTCCATAATCCACAAAGTCAAAACTTCACTTATTGTCGAAGAAAATTTTATTTGCACATCTCAAAAAAAATACTCCAAGTTATTGTAGTTCTCACACCAAAAACATAAAACTGATCCTAGATAAAGTAAATAGTATTTAGAACAAAAGGTAGTAATAAAAAAGAAGAATCCACTACAGAGACAGAAATGGCATCATGGATGAAAAGCCTCGTATAGATCCGTAGTGTTTCTTTCAAACCTTAGTAACTGAAATGAAAACAAAAGCTGATGTACAACATTTAAGATAGATGGGGGGTGTTGCAAAGAAGAGGAACAAAAGCTGCTATACAAACCTTTCTTCTCTTGTGATCAACTGACTCCAGAGCTGAGCGTAGCTTGGCTACTTGTGCCGAGTCTCCTGCCACTTCAGTTGCCAAAGTACTTGCAATGTCCTGATGTACCAATATTATATTACATATTAGTATGAATGCAGTTTACTTTTCCATGCCCGCTGAAGTACATATTACCCCGTACTTTAGTTACAAATTAACAATCTATAGAGCATAGCTTCCTTAAAAAGAAACACCATATACCGCGCTCCTCTGGTATTGTATGTAACAAGCATACAATTCAGTGAGTAGAGATGTACAGAACAGAGCAAATCAGACAATGACATACCCTTAGATGCTGCAGCTGGGACGCATAAACACGCCTTGCATACTCGGATAAAACCTGGCCCAGTGCATCAGTATGAGGAAGATGGGCAGCGCCAAGTCCAGCCATCCAACCATCCATAATAGCAGTAGAAAGAAGTTCCAACTGGCCTGTAGCCCCGGGTATTGTATTATCCCCAACAGAGAGAAAATCAAAGTTCTCTGCAAGCCACTTTCTGATTTGACGCTGGAGCTCCCCAGCAGGAGTGTGAACAAAAAGGGCTGCAAGAGCCTTGTTTCCAACTGCAAAAATTTTTGCCTCCTCAGTTATCTCCCGAAGTTTTCCACCAGTAACATGTTGTCTCCATGCATTCTGACATCATACTAAATTAGTTCAAGCTCAAATTTTCACTAAAAATGCTGGAAACTGGACTAAACAAAGCACCAAGGGGAGGAGTTGTGATGCCTATATTCATGCTGAGAGGGGGGGAGATGAAAATCATGGACCCAATAGAGAAGGTTTGGTTTTATTCTTATTCTTTTGAAAACACACACACCATATGGGTTTAGTGTATTAATGTGAAAGGTAAGGCAGCATTGAGCTACCTCATCGATACCACGGATCTTCAGAACTACAGATGACAACTTTGACTTCTTTTCGGGTTTTATATTCACTTTGAATCCTTGAGAGTGTTCATCAATTAGTGTTTCCCTTGTGCCGGAGTCATGTCGAACAGGAGATCTTCTTGGACTGCTTCCCCGGCTAGAGCTCCTACTCCGTCCACGGTTAGGCTTCTCAAGAAAGCATTCTGCAGGAGAGACCTGATACAGGAGGAACTGCGTGAGTACACTATTTTCTATCTGACTGTCAATATAAAAAAGACATCCTTTCACCCCTGAACATCAACCATTATTTAATCAAACTCCCCAGGAATCAATTCATTGGAGTATTGTTTACCTTCTACAGGCTCCAATGTACTAGCCAAAATAAGCAAGGGAAGGGCTAATGAATTTGAGGTACCTTAATAGATTGTAACTCCGGCGACCGAGCAAGCAGGGAGCGTATATACAGAATCCTAACACGTGAAATAAGCATAGTATCCATCACTCTCTTTGGCTCCATTTTACGAATAAAAGAAAAAACAGCATCCCTTATTTCAGCAAGTATTTCGTGCTCCCTAGAAGCACCTGCTTTTATAACAGCTGCCAAAACCTGCCACACCGCAAGACGCAACATCAGCCATGTTCAGAGGAGATAATGACGGATAAAAAGAAAACCCAAGATAAGACACATATCTGATTACTTCAGATGAATGTTGACCACAAATTAAAATGTAGAAAGAATCTGAAACATCCACAAGGGCACTTTAAAGAATGTCTGCATTAACCTAGGGTGACCACAATATCACAAGTAACAAACCCCATCTCACGATTAGTTCAACAAAACAAATTAAGAATCCCAGCTCATGTCAAAACTGAGGCGGGGAATTTATCCATGTAAGTGGACTTTTGGAGTTAGAGGGCCGTTATCATGTAAAGAGTAACAAAATAAATGCCCCAAGCATTAACATCGCCTTCCCTATATCACATTCATAGAGTACTATTTTTATGTAATAAAGCCAGCAAGCAGTATCATATTCACAGAATACTTAATTGCCATGCCATCAGGTTCAACTAAGAAACTCCCAAAATGATATAGAACTTAAGATTTTACTCTGACATGTATAGTAAGAAACAACATTTTACTATCACTAAACAACCACAGGAGCTCCCGGGGAGGAAAGATTACCAGGCACATTCATGGAAGACAAATCTAGCACCTTAAAATTAACAATGGGAGTGTTCTAGAGCTACAACACCCAGAAAATAACCATATATCCTCACCAGCATAAGAAGCTTGTTTGCTCCATCTGATATGGCAGCGAGACTGTCATATTGTTCGGGATCAAAATCATTTAGGGCAGAAGTAAGATATTCACCAGCCGGTGTACTTTTGATCTTATCAGCTCTAATTTCAACCAAGGCAGTGCCTTCTGTCTTTGCAGAGGCTAAGGGTAGCGAAATAACATCATTAGGGCGTCCTTTGGCATTAGCATTGTTATTCCTGTCGGGGAGAATTGAAAACATGATGAGTATAAAATGGTTAAATGTGAAACCATATAGCTCATTTTTCTATATCAGTTTAAGAACCTTGCCAACTCTAGAGACTGATTGGGTGGTCCTCTTGGAGATGGGCTAGACATCTGAAGACAAGATCAAGATATGCTTAGTGTGATACCAGAAAATTAATTTGACATTATGCACGATGATTCTGAAGTAAAGAATGATAGCAGAACCTGGGGTGATCCAGTCGAAGAAGCTTTCTCAGTCAATCTGTCAAATAATTTTTCATTCTCTTCATGCAATCTCTACAGAGGGAAAAAAGATAAATAAATAACTTCTTATTGTTAAAAAACTATGTTGAAGACAATCTTCTGTAGCGAAAACACAGGACAGAGTTATCTCTTGGACGTTTTAAGTTCTAACAGATGAAGCTTTTCAATTCTTTGAACATTTCAGCAAATAGAGTTGCTGATAAGAAAAATAAAATAATTATGCTGGTCCTTGTACAACAAAATAAACCATCATCAAATCTTCCGATGAAGGTTTGACAAAAGTACTTACGCTAAGTGTTTCTCAGATAATCTTAGTAGAACCGTCCCAATTTCAACTTCCCGCATCCTGTTCTAGTCCGTCCCAATCTCAAGTTCTCAATACCTTAAATGGAAAATCTCTCTCCTACTCTATTAATTCGCTCTCATACTTTATTCACTATCCTTCCTACTTTATCCCTCTCTCTCATACTTTTTCAATCTTACATTTTCTAAATTATTCTAATTATTTATATAATTCACTCTTAAAACCCGTGTCCAGGCCCACGGGAAGTTGAGCCTGGGACGGAGGGAGTATAAGACAGGACTACCTCAATAAGTGCATCCCTTTTCTTGAGTTCCTCCTCAAGTCTCCTAATAGCTGCAGCAGAATCCATACTGTCCCCTTTGTTATTGTTACTTGTTTGCTCCTCAGAATGTGATCGATAACCATGTGCAGATTCAGTCTCTTTGGAAACAAAAGCTTCACGTAATCGCAATTCAACATTCTCCAATTTCTCCTGAAAAAAACAAAAACATTATCTAACGCTTAACGCTCTATCAAAAGGTTCTCCCTTCAAATGGAAACCACTGAAGTATTTAATTGTTATTCAAGTTCTCCAATTTGACCTAGAAAGACATCTAACATTAGGCCCCATCAGGAGGTTCTCTTTTCAAACTGAAGCTACTAAGCTGTAAGAATTGTTATCACATTACTGCTTGCTGAATTTAGAACAAAATAAACTTTACAATGATAAAGCTAAAACAAGGTTCAGAATAGCGTGGATCACTTAGCTATCTAATATCTATTGGCTTCCTAGTATGTCAAGCAATATTCTACAGGATAATGGAATCCAATATACAAGACATTTAAGGTTTCTAAATGCAAGACCATATTGGTACATCAATAGTTAACAAATTGTGGCTAGTACGCTATACATTTATGGAACCAAGAGATAACTCATCATATTTATGGAACCGATAAGGCTAAAGAGTAGTAGAAAACAGGATCCAATCAGAAGAGAAAAATCATGAAAGACGAAAACCAACTCTACTCACCTGATAGCTACAACTTATCTACTTCCTCTGTCCCAAAAAGTTTGTTACATTTGCTTTTTGTCACGGAAAATAAGGAATGTAGTGTAATATTGAGATATAGTACAAGTGAGGTAGGTTCTTGTGATATTGAACGAAGAAAGAATGAGGGTTGCTTAATTAAAATAAAGAATGATTAAATAAGTGATAAAGTGTCGTAAAGTTGTAAATGTGTATTTGTTATAACTTATGAGGGTAGTGGTATTTCCAAAAATTGAATGAATTCAAATGTAACAACTTCACCCGGATGCCCAAAATGTAACAACCGGTTTGGGACGGAGGGAGTATATGATTATAATTTAGAGCTATGACCCTACCAGAAACTGTTGCCACTTCAGCAGATGTAAAATTAAATAGTGAAGTAAGCATAGAGAAAGATACAAAGGTTAACAGGAACATCTACAGAAATTTATACCACAAGAATAGTAAGAAATAATATTTGAAGCAACAATAGTCGAACTGAGGACTAAATCCATCATGGCCTCTATTCATCTTTCTCCAAATACAAAATAGCAAAGTATATCTTCTACGTCCTCCATTTGTGGATTTTTTAAACCTTAGTTTGACTATAGATTAATCCTAAATCATATAGTAAAAATAATTTTTAAAATATATAATGAGAGTGTAATGATTATACATACATAATATAATCTGTTATTTATTTTTTCATTATGATTTATGATCAATTTATAGTCAAACGAAGGTTAAAAAAGTCGACAAAAATCAGATGGAAACCTTGATCCGGGGTGGAGAAAAGTATATAGAGAAGTAGCACAGAATTAACCAGATGCTTGAAGCAAGATCAAGTAAAATAGAGATTCTGCGAAAAAATTGACAGTTCAATAAAATTTAGACATGTTGATAACAATCGCCTGGAGTGCCTACTGCTAATGTTCAAACCAGACCTGCAACATTTGAATCGTGGAGTCTCTCTGTTGTATCTGCAATTTCTGGTTCTGCTCCACATCTAACAGTCGAGCAACTTGGTTTTTGAGTTGAGCATTGTGATCTTTCTCTATCCTAAGGTTATCTGCAAGCATGGCATTCTCTTCCTGTGAGACATGACAAGAACTTTGGTCAAATTGTTAGACAGGGAAAAGTAATAAGCAAATTTGCCTTTTGCTTGTTACAGTAACTGAAACTCCATCATAAGGAGTCATCGTTATGAATGGCAAGACCATCAATAGTCTCAAAATCAAAGAACATGAACATAGTAAACTTGGATTTTTCTCAAGGTGCTTGCTGAGTCCTAAAAGGAACATTCACTGATTGGTTAATAATATATGCATAAAAGCTATTACATTCTGGTTATTGGGTGTCTAGATAAAAAGAAAAGTTATAAATTTTTAGCCGTACATAAAATATAAAAACTCCTTATTAGCAACATCTTATAATATAGGATGGGTGGAACTCCTAAAATAATACATCACCATGTCATCAAGGATCTCATTCTTGACGTTTGCACATGCATGCACTTCAACAAACTCTGCAAGGAAGGAGTAAAGTAACCAGTAGATGCTTTGTTGACTATTTCATCATAACATACACAACCAGAATATTGCTTAGGTGGGATAAGGGCATAGCTGTAGTCATACTATATTTGCTTAGACTGGATAAGGGCGTAACTATAGTCGTATTGCTTAGGTCGGATAATGACATAACTGTAGTGATACTATTATACACAACCAGAAGCTACACACATGAGGTCATAGGACCATGTTGGAACATGTGTGACACGGGTCTTAATCCCCACCTTTTTAATTTGAAGTGAATTTACTTAGTGAGCTCTGTAATTGTATATTTATCTCCCTTCCAGGTTAGTGGTTACACAAAGATTTTTCCATTAGTATATTTCTAGTAATATGCATGACTCAAGTATAAGATATTCTCTTGTGCATCAAAATATAACAGATTCATTTAATCAAACAAAATCAAGAAACAAATATAATTATTGTCAAGGCTTCAATTTCTGTGCTCTCAAGAATTTGACAGGAATTGATTAGTTTGGCATCATTGCATCCCATTTACTCACCTGCAAATATTTATGCAAATAATCATATGATTGGAAAGTAGAGTAATGTGAATCACACTTGGGATTTCATAAGAAACCAAGATACATCCAGAAAGAGATGACTACAAAAAAATGATGTTACAAACCTTCAAATCTGCTTGCAGCGTGAAAGAAACTTTCCATGCTTTCTGAACTTCACTGAACAGTAAAACACACTGGTCATTTGCACAATTTAGAGCTTGTTTTAGTTCCAAAGCTTCTAACTTTAGGTCACCAGTCTCCTTTTCCTTTTCAAGCAACTCTTTCCGTGCATCATTTGCCTACCAGGAGCATTGCAGTTAAGTTTAGTTCAACAAATTGTCATGCACCATGTAACTATCAAAGATAATATTGAAGAGAGAACAATAGAAACTTTTAATGCCTTAACAAAGCACAGATATGCCTTTACAACTATTAATATTTACACATGACTTCATGAGTAAACTAATGCTTTCAAATTTAGACTTGCTTTTGAAAAAAGAAGGCTTCCAACATGAATATTGTTTGCTATTACAGAATTTGATTCGGCAGAGAGCATTCTATAAGAACATCTCACATTACCTATCTTAAACCACATGACAGCTTGAGCATGCTACGTTGACAAAGTATGAGATGTTATCCCAGACTGAACTTCGGTTATGTAGGGAAGTTCGGCATAACTGTGGCACTTAAAGATTCAAAGTGGGGTTTCATTCTCCAATGTAGCATTTTCTTTTTTTCCTTACGCTTCATTTGTAGATTAATCTATTTAATAAAGGTTAAATTTCATGCTAGAACTGCTTCAAATTAATTCATTGTTGTACGGCGAAGTGTTTGAATCTAGAAAATTTGAGAAGTGTGAAAAACTGAAAATCATTAATCTCTGCTTTGCTAATGATCTTATGTTGTTTATGAGAGGAGACTTCGGATCTGTAAGGTTGATGAAGGAAAAGTTTAACTGTTTTTCAAAGGCTACAGGTTTGCAAGCTACTGTAAGAAAAAGCAAAGCGTTTCTTGGAGGGGTACATGAGGGAGTGGAGCAGCAAATTATTCACTGCACTGGTTTTGTGTCAGGTTGTCTACATGTTAAATATCTAGGCGTACCTTTGGCTAGTAGAAAGTTAATGGTGAACATGTGCCAATCTTTGATAGATAAAATAGTGGTGAGGATTAAACAATGGACTGCAAGACTGCTAAGATATGCTGGAAGATGCCAACTCATCAAAAGTGTTCTCTTTTCTATTGCTAAATTTGGCTTCAGGTGTTTCCTCCACCCAAGAAAGTGACTGAATTTCATTTCTCTTAGAGAATGGAGTAAAGCTATTAATTGTTGTGGAATGATCAAGCCAAAG
>JAYMSR010001147.1:0-10981 GCA_036897825.1 Plantago rigida | reverse complement strand
GGATTCACTACTTCAATCCGTATAAGTATTTTTTACTAGATGATATGTTTAACGTGTTAATTGTTATTCATTCGTTGTCAGTTGGTTCAATATGGAGAAAAAAAATTTAAACTCCCGTTGCACGAACCTAGGGTTCATACCTCCATATTCTAACATTACATCCCCTATATTACAATAAAAAGAAACATTCAATTCATTCTTCATCTATGCTGCTCTTCATCATCTCAGCCGCAAAGGCTTATGGGTTTTCTGGATTCGCTGCAACACTTGCAAATCTTTTAGGTCCCCTGAACTACGCACATAAGACAGAAAAGTTGGAGGAAATTGAAATTTGAAAGGTTTGTGCTGCAACTCTTATCCGATTGAGCTTTGTTTCGATTGGGAAAGTGCGTCTCTTTGCCTGTTCTACAACTCTTCTCCATTTTGTACCTTCTTTGGATGTCTCATCTCTTGACTTCTTACGTTCCATTTTTATTCAATCTGTTTCTAATGTCATCTCTTGACTTCTATTCAATTCTTAAGTCGATTTGAATTTCATGAAAAAAAGGCCAGAAAGAAAAAAATAAAAAAACTGTCAAGGATCCATGTAATATTCGGGTGGATTGGATCTTGTTCTGATCCGGATTGCCATGCTTGTAGATGGATTAGTCATGGATGCAATCCAAGGTGAATCGATAAAATCCATCCATTAACATTCAAGCAAGCAGTAAGAGACTGTTCCTAAAGTAATACTAATACTAATGATAACAGCAGAATGGTTCACATAATAAAAGATTATAATGGTAACAATCGAATGGTTCAAATATCCCTACATATGATAAAAGAAACCACATACATAGGAATTTCAAATGCATAAAAGATCCATGTCGTCCAACAGAGAGGATCCTAGAAAAGTTTGGACAGAATCACATCACAGAAGTTTAGGGACACATGTCATGGAAGAAAAATGGCTTGATCTCTAAGCCTTCTCGTTTACATCTCAAAACCGTCATCATCATCATCAGGAAGGGGCTGACTTGCAGCTGCTGCAAGTTCCGCCTCATGTCTGCAAAACAAAATTAAGGATTAAGGATCTCCTTCATTGATATCAAAGCAGCATATGACAATATATCATGAGGGGCGTGTCAACAAAGTGGGCGAAAGAGGCTGGGATAGAAACTTACTGCTGCTGTGCAGCCAAGTCGATTTGAACTTCTGGGGGAGCAAGAGCAGGAGATTCCACAAAGTGCAAGTTAGCATCCCTGCAACAAGATTATACCTGGTTAGCTTCTGCTGGAATAATAATTGAATAGAATTTTCTGCCAGACATTCGCAACAATTTCGGCACATAGAACCAAGGTACATACCCAGCAAGTTTTCTAGCCAAGTACAGGAAAGGCTTCTCAAAATTGTAGTTACTCTTGGCTGAAATTTCATAGTACTGCAGATTCTTTTTCCTGTGGAAAGTAACCTGCTTGGCCTTCACCTGCCTGTTCTTTACATCAACCTTGTTCCCACAAAGCACAATCGGAATGTTCTCACACACACTAACAATAGAAGAAAAGAACAATTCAATCAATAAATGCACAGCTACCAAATAAGTGCATATAGAAGTTCAGATCATAGAAAACAAACGCACCGGCAAAGGTCACGATGCCATGTTGGGACATTCTTGTATGTCAACCTAGCTGTTACATCAAACATAATGATGGCACACTGCCCATGGATGCTGCAAGAGATTAAAAAAGAAACGGGTTATTAATTTAGAAATATAGAAGCACATCCAAGCAAGATAAAAAGGCATACAAATCAACCGAAGTAGGCAGAGATGTGGTTCTATAATTCTCAACTAAGAATATGAATGCAAATGTCAATCAAATATAATGATAGTTTTTGATACCCAAAAGACACCCACATATACCTCAATACCCACCCCCACGCCAGTAGTAATGTACTAATGTGTATACAATGTCAAACAGCAGGTGTAAGGAACAGCACAATCGGAAAAAAAACACCAACTTAAACGGTTTACTCACTAGTATCCATCTCTTAGGCCACCAAATTTCTCCTGGCCTGCAGTGTCCCAGCAATAAAATCTGATCTTCCCGCAATTCGTAAAGAAATCAAGTGGATGAACCTCCACACCAATGGTAGCTGTTGAAGAATAAAAAATCTCAGAAAACCTGACACTACTGAAAACTGAAAACCAAGGAAGAGGATCTCTTACGCTCATATTTCTTCTCAAATTCACCAGTAAGATGCCTCTTCACGAATGTGGTTTTTCCTGGAATATCACAAAATAAATGTTTCCGAATGAAAACAGAAGCCTTTTCAAGTTAACTTTGCTAATAATCAAAAAATTTGATCACTTACAGGACAAAAAACAAACTCATCACAAACCCTAAAGGCCATTACAAATAAACAGGTTCTCAAATCGTAATCGATAATGCAAGAATTCAACATCAAGTCCAACAGAAACGATAAGAAATGGACTTTAAACAGTAGAAATTCTCAATGTTCAACTAAACTTGTTGAAATTAAAAGGAAAAAAAGAAGATTATTAGAAATTAGCACAAGTATAAAAGAAACAAAGTGATAAGAGGAAAAAGAAATCGCAGTATGATAAACCCTAAACCCTAGGTGATAAACGAAAATGAAGATTCGAAATTACCAGTGCCACCATCACCGACAATGACGAGCTTGAAACTTGGGTAATCGACAGTCTGCTGATTCGGCAAAGCCTAAACAACAAGCATTCAATACAATCAATCAATCACAAAATCCGATTGACAAAATCAGAAATCCGATTGAAAAAGGAGAGAAAACAGCTACTACATACCATCTGATGAATCGATTTGATGAATTGGGTTTAGCGGAGCAGAAGTATGTTGAGAGAAGATCTGTGAATGTGTGTGCTCTTCGGTATATATAGTGAAAAACCGCGTAGGTATTCTTCTTGCGTTAGCTTTAAGCTAACGCGAATATCTCGGCCGTTGGATCAAACAGAAGGAGCGTGTCACGAGTTTCTCACGTGTGTCTTCTCAAAGTGAACGAGTTTTTTTCTATTTACGAAGAAATGAAAATTTGAATAAAGTCCCTTAAGCTCTACCAAGATAGGATCATATACGGTAACGTTTACGATAATGCTTTCAAGAGTTTATTTATGGGATGAATTTAGCAGTTATAGGATTTTTCCGTAGTGTAATTGTAGTGATATGAGTAAGTGCACATGTAATCTCTATTTGACTATCTGTTGTTGATTAAAAAAAAAATCATGATTGTGACATGAAGTTTTTAGGCAGACTTTACTAGTCTTATTCATATATGCGCAATCAACTGTTCATGAGTTCACCTTTGCATCCTTGTCCAAAATACAGTCTCGAACAAATTTCTTATGTTTCCCCTTAAATTTTGGCCTAGTTACAAATTCATCCCCGAATTTGAACCAATTGCAGATACCCATTCACATTGACCAACACTGACATGTCATTTCTCTCACTGTCTAGGTGGATAATTTATGACCAATTCAATAAGAAAAAGCTAAAGAAAAGGAAAGTCAAATTTTTAATAAAGAAAAGGAAAATTAAAGTAAAAACAACAAGAAAACCCTTTCTCCTTCCAATCTACCCGCTAAATCTATACTCCATCTCCCTACTTCCACCATTTTTGCGAACCCAAGAATTCCATTGCAGTAAGTGAGAACTCAGGCGAAATGATCAAAGGAAGACGCACATTAAAGGTACGAGGTTTTCCTGTTGTCGAATTACTTTGCGCGTGTTTCAACAACAAAAAGACGCCATTTTTACATGTAACTTTTATGGGTTTTTTTTTCTTTCGATTTGTTGTTTGAAGTACTGTAAATAGTAGTAGCTTCCACTATAAGAAAACAGGCATCTCGATAAATTTCAACAAAATTTAAAGTCGTTACCTACAAAATACCAACAAATTTGTTACACGAATACAGTTTATGACACCAACTTACCATCACAATTACCCACAAACTCATTGCTTGCAAATATGAGGCGGAGAAAACATCAACATAGGTGATTTGGCTCCTCATTATGGTTAGTAGTATGTTACTAATCAATTGCATTCTAGAGTAGACCTCACAAGTCCCTTAATTGTATGGTCACGACAGAAGATTGTTGCTTCTGTAGTTGGTAGGTTTGAATCGACAGTTTTGATCGGTTAAGTTGAAAATATTAATCATAATAAAAAGTTCGGTTGATTAAAGTGTAGAGTTGCAATATTGGGTAGTGCATGTGTACAAAGGTGCACAGAGGCGAGGAGGATGCAAAGTGATATTTTCACATAGATACATCTTGACATTAAAAAGGTACATCGATTCGATGTTACAGAAACAAATTTAAACAGAAGAATGTTCAGTTAATTTAGATTAAGCTAATTAACACAGCAACAGCCACACTATACAACTCCGACTCGCTCATTTCTGCCTCAACGCTAATTCTAATCAAACTTACATACCCCAAATACCACGAGCTGATGCAATTTTGTTGCTAGGCCGAGAATTTAATTCGTAGAGTATCCGGGCAAATGTATCCGCATACCTTGTTTCAGAGAACACCATCTCTGCAAATGCATTCTCATACACTAGAAGATGAGGCTTGTTTTGTGGTTCCAAAACTAGATTCTCTATAATCAACGCTGCTTTCCTGCAAACTTCTGGAACAGGATGTGGTGTCTTAATAACCTTCATTAGCCGATCAACTGCCCTGAAAGATCAGTAATGGACACATGGCTTAATTGCTTATATATAAATTTGACACAGATAAATCCAAAACATAGGGACCAAGGGATATTGAGTATCAGACCCCTGCTGCATGCTGAAGCGGCTTGCCTTGATAGGTTGCATCCATGATCCACCACAAAATGCAGTACAGTTGAGTTTTAGAAAATTTAAGTGGTACCAAGTGTAACATGCATGGGTCTGAGAATAAATATCCCTCTTCTAATTTGATATGATGAAAATACTATTGAAGCCACATTCTACCATCTTTCGCTGGCAAGTTTCAAACGGCAGTCCATGTTAACCTCCGCAAGGTTGTACAGGGCGCCAACAGCTGCAGCTTGAGCATCACCAGTAGGGAAGCTCATAATATCAACTAATCGCCTATAAATCTGCACAAATTCATAACCTTGGTCAACAAGCAAACGAAATTGACAATTTCGTCCTGATACAATAAGAGCAAGGTAATGAATGAGTGGTTGGCAGACCTGGGGAGCAGATGGTACAAGGAAAGGTTCATTATCAGGGTTAAGTATCAACCGGCCAAGTAACTCTGCTGCTGCACAATGCCAAGCTCTTACAGCAGATCCCAGTATTCCAACGATGGCCTGCACTGCTCGTTCTTCTCTGAATCAATCATCAAACATCAGGACTTGCCACAGAAGTAAAATCATTAAACAACATACACAGAAAAAAATAATGTCTTACGTCATCTTGACGTATGAAGGTTTTGACGAACTAAATATTCGAAATTCTATCAGTGGGCCCAAATTCATGATTGTCTCGAGGATATTTGTAACGAGTTCTTCATCCTCTGAACACGTTCAAGAAATCCAGATCATGTCAAATAAATAATGGTGCAACAAAGAACAATGTACTGATGCACAAGTCTGGATAATCTCATCTCATCTCATCTGTAAAAGATTCTAGCTACAAAGACAATAAGCATAATGCAGTAATCATTAAAGATGACACAATTAATTAGTACATTATTATTATTACGATTAGGATGACGACGATGATGCAAAAAACATTAATGCATGACATGTTTCAGGTTCAAAACTTTAATTAAAAAAAGCTAGGAAAGACAAAAAAAGAGAAAAGTAACGACGATAGATGCACAGAAATCTTCTACCTGTGACATAATCTTCCAAAACTTGAAACATTGTTTCCAGGCAATGACGATTCTGGCCCATTGCAATTTCATTTTCAGCCATAAAAGAAAAGTTTCGAAGGATATTTGAAGCAGCAACAGCACATAGCTGTTTCTCCCCACGTCCTTCCTCATCAAGGTTAAAGAGGCCATCTTCCTCAAACAACCAACCTGATGGGCGAGGACGCTTGCCATTCAACTTCTGTGCAAGTATCTCTTTAGTTGAAGAACCAGGTGCAGCACTATGGGGACACCGACAAAAGATAAATCAGGACTATGGCCCAGACCATAAAGAACAAAATTTAAAGCCTCAAAGGATTGCATTTTACCTTGGCTGCGGAGCAGAATCAATTGTACCAAGTGTCTCATATCCATTACCATATCCAGTAACAATAGAATTGGCCCCCAAAGTTCTAGCTCGCGGTGCCTTAGTGAGGACCCTTGGTAGGGCTATATCCCACCAATCATCTATCTGCTCAAGTGAAAAGTGTCAACATAAGCCAGCAGTTCTAATAATAATGCTGTATTTTTTTCCTACAACAGAAGTCCAGGAAGAAAGACATACCACTTGAAGTAGAGCATCGAGTAAGCCTGGAATCTTAGCAAGAGGAGTCGCATCTTTACGAATGTCGTCTTTCTCTTTGAATGAAAGCAGTGTTAGAGCATTCAATGCCCATGTCAATTCACTCTTTAGTCCACTTTGAAGAGCAAAAACTATTCTCTTGTTATTTTGCTCTGGAAAATGGTAGGGAACCAGAGACAACGTTATGACTCATATAAAGGTGAAAGGATGGAAAGTCCCAGGAATACAAGCAACAAAACATATATTAATACCTATCTCTGAAATGACCCTTGACAAATATCAACAATTGTCTGATCTTGTATTTCTATATTTTACTAGCATTGATTACTGTCGTAAACACTATGTATTTAAATAAGCTGAGCGGAAGGTTTTACATGTGGTGCAAATTAGTTGTATTTGATAGTTCAGAAAATGAATTTATTAGCTATGTGTAATGGATGGTTCAAGTGTCTCGGCGAGATGCATGATTCCAACAAGGTTAAAGTCCATTGGGTTACGTAATAACCCACTATTTCATCTTCACAGGTGGATCATAACACAGAAGATGGCAATAATTTTAAAATGTTTCAAGATGATGATATTGTTTATAAACTCAAAGAGTGATTTCTATTTAATTATCAAGCAAACCGAAAAATTGCCACATATGAGACTAACAACAGTTTATCTGTTGTACTTATATCAACCCACCTTCTTTGCTTGGTTATAAAATCCTAGATTAAAGAATCACTCTTCCCAATAAACAGTTTATTTGTTATATCAAGTATCAACCGACCTATTCCAATTGATTGTTATTTTCTTGAAAGATGATATTCATTATTAATAATACAATAATACACAAGTGTACTACTACTGTTCTACATCACTTCAGACAAACAAGAAACTAGGCAGTGACTATCATGTTAGGGGTTACTAGCTGCTAATGAACCAGTAATGTAGCATACCCAAGAAATTATTTACAATCTTCTGCCCGGGCTAGTAACATCCTCGAAGCATATATAAAATGCAGCAAATAACACAATCAGGGATAAGAAGGCAACCATATCAACCTCTTTACATGCTTTTTCTTCAGAAGTCAAAACTAGTCTATTTTCTTTGAATTTGAGATTTTTACTTAGTTATTTTTCCGGAACCAAGAGCATACTTTCTTATTCCAAAGCCAGATAGATACAAAGGTCGATCCAGACCGGATACAATGCAATGCAAGGCAAACAAGAGATCTAATCAGACTACAGTAAGCACTAGTTAGTCTATCTATCCGTTGCACACACGCAAGCACAGTGTGTTACCAGTACAACGAGCAACAATTACATCAACAAGCTCCTTAACTAAAGGAGGACATGATGTGATGTCAATCCAGCAAATAACTTGGCGTTCCTAGTTCTCCAGATCGAGTAAGCAACCTCAGTTACAGCACATCGGAGTAGTTTGGCCTTCACACCTTTTCCCACAGAAGTTTGAAGCAATCACTCAACCCCCTGCCCAATCTAAAGGTTCATGTATAATCTGTATACACTGCAAACTCCTTTCCAGATTGCAGCACTATAGGGACACAAAAAAAAATAGATGATCCATTGTTTCCATAGTCCCACAGAAACAACATAATTCATCAGTAGAGATACCAAACCGAGCAATCCTATCCCCGGTATATAGACGACCATGACAGCCCATCCAAAAGATAAATTTGCTCTAGGTCTAGCAAAATTTACTTGGCTATTTATGCATGTAGTTACTACTTATTGCTATTTAATTAGGTAATCGGTAAAATATTTAGAATGGTGCCATCCAGCTATTGGGGTTTGCTGCTTAGCAGGACTACATGTTCTAATGCATATCTACTAAATGATGAAACTAACGATTAAAAGTCTTTGACAAATCATCTAAAACATCTGCCAAAACATGTCATTCTTGTAGAATGGGAAATATTTCCACAGACTTGGGTGAAAGTGAACTGTGATGGTTCATTTTATAACGATTTCACTTTCATAAATATAATTTGTTTTTAGTTATTTTCCTGTATGGCTTATTAGGTTTAATTGTGGTCAAACGTACCTTAAAAGGGTCAACATATCAAAGTGGGAAACTAATATGAAGGATGGAGGAAGTATAATATTATGGTCATGTGAACTGTTATCGTCCGTGAAATATTCCCTTCGCCCGGGTAACAATGTCCTCCTTTCAGTTTCAGTATTTATTTGTTCCATTAGAAATGTCCTGTTCGGCTATTCTATTTACAAAAAAAAAAGAAATAAGCCATATTTAGCCATTAACTAATATTGTTTGTCTCATATTTTGGTTGATGTAGAACACATTATTGTTCAGACTTCAGAATTTTGGCTGAGGTAACCAACCTTAAGATAGAACAATCAAACATGGGAAGACTTAACTTGGGAGAATAGTAATAACTGGGTGAGGAGAAAACTGCAAGAAGCAGTCCCTAGGAGACGTTAAGGTGTATAGGTTTGAGTAATAGTGAACAATAGGCTGCCTGAGGAAAGTTACTTCTTTAATTCGTGAGCTAGAAATAGGAGTTTCGAATGGAGCTGTTTAAGCACAGAGTTTGGGAATGGAGCTGATTAGTGTGGTACAGATAACTGTGAACTGTTTAGGGTTGTGATGGCCAAGTGTGCAAAAGAGCCTCAAGCGATGGGAAATTGCAGGCAAATGATTCTTCAAAAGTGTAAATGCCTTTCAATAGATGTCCCAACACAGTGCTCAACGATGTGAAACGTCGTTGCATGCTCCCAACTATAGTTCCCAATGTATGGAAGTGATCTTCCGTGAAGCTACTGGAGACAACACAGGCTTGGAATCGTTTGTCACAAGGACAGGTCGAATCAATTAATAGAGAACTGTATGGTATACATGAAGAAGTATGACATTTTTGTATATTATTGTCTTGAAAAGGATGGAGAAAAACAGCGGATCTCCCAAGGGACGAAAAACCAATTATTATCAGAGAAGAAAATATCCTGTGCACTGTAAACCAAAAACCTATAACTACGACAGCTCAATCAAGCAGCATCCTATTACAACTCGAACTCTAATAAGTTATCTAATCGCAACAAAATGCTACAGTAATTTCTACTACTAATAGTGTATTACCAGACTTCTAATTAAAAAAGTAAGAAATTGGCAAAAATAACATACAGCATTATCTCATGTTATCATACTTAACAGACTAAAGATTGAATGCATAATGCATCTCTCTTCTAAAGCACAGTCTGCAAGCATTCCATTGTCAAATAAGTTCCAAATAGGGAATTTTCTTCGTATACACATGACTATGTATGCATTTTTTATTTTTCAATAGGTAGAGGAAACTGCACAAAATTCTATGGGGCATTTTGAATTCCATGTAACTGCAGGTATTAGTTTATCCATACTACCAAACTTGTATCTAGTTCTACACTTCCATCTTGGCATCTTTCAATATCCATACCGCAGTTATCGATGACCAAATTCATCAGAAAGCCTATCGGATCCGTACTAATTTAACTACTTCCCTTAATTCTACACCTTTCTCAATTTTCTACGAATACCTTTCAAAAAATGAAGTGACCAATAACATTTGTCTGTCTACAGATCGACAGTAGCAGTAACACGATCATTTACACTAAACAGAGAAGATGTCCAGAACAGCTTCACCGACGATAATTTAGAATTTAAAATTCATTCTAAGATATCTCAACAGGTTTTGCACATTCAAATATTATACTGGAATAGTATAACATACAGAGTTCTGTATCTAACATTGTAATTGCAGAGAATTGAACAGATTGACGAGCGAGAAGAATGATAGAAAATTAGGGTTTTAGGAGTTACCGGCGAAGGCAGAATGGACTTGGAGGGAAGGTCCGAGCAGCGTGGAGGGAGCAATTGCGTCACCAACGGCAGCAGCGGCGGCAGCAGCTTGTGCACTTGCAGTTCCGCTGCCGAATGGCCGGCCTCTTTTGGGCGGTGGACCGGCGGAGCCACCGGATGCTCCGCCTAGCTTGCTCTGCTCTCTCTTTTGCATCTCTCTCTCAGAAATTGGGTCTTTCTTTGGGCATTGGCGATTTTACTTTTCTTAACGAAATGGCATGATGTGGGCTTTGAGTAGGAAGGTGCTAGATGGTTTTGGTAACCCAAATAGAATTTTGCCCATGTGAACCGGGTCGGGATTCGATTCAAGATCCAATCAAATAAGCTCTTATTCAAGAAAATAAAAATATTAAAGATGTGCCAACGAAATCTTTGTAAACTTATATTTGTTTATATATTCATTTTGTCTTCTCAAATATACTGCATCTGTTACAAAACAGTATTCCAGCTTTTATTTTTCGTTTTGGGGGAATAATATTGTGTTTTGTTGCAGATATTTTTAGGTTCCGGGTTCATTCCGTGTGTAATTTTTGATACGAAAAACATTTACAAAAAAGGCATTCACAAATCCTCACATTTTTCAGACCTTTAAACTGGACTGGAAATCATGAAAACAAAATCAAATTAACCCTCTTCAAATCACCAAAAAACTACAATT
>JAYMSR010001146.1:0-10982 GCA_036897825.1 Plantago rigida | reverse complement strand
TTGATCCACGAGCAAGAACTCTAAACCTAAGTTATTCTAATATCTAACCAGCCACACCTGCACTAAAGTCAATATGCAAATAATAGTTCACTTATCAACTGCGATTCACTGTTGCTGCTTACAAAATGATTCACCTCTATGTATTAAAGAAGATTGATACGACAAGAAAGATGAACATACGGTTTTCTTTGTCACCGACTTACTACAATATACACAACTTGTGATATATTTTCTCTTCCTACTAACACAAGCAATCTAAATCCAAAAGCTAATGCTTTTCTCCAAGACTGGAGTTACCCATGTTGGCCCGCCTAGCGTCAGTTTTCCTCAACATTGTATTGAGTTCCTATGATATTCAAACAGAATGCACCAGCTCTAAAGGCATTTACTAAGCCTTGTAGAACCCTCCAAAATTCCAAACCTCATCTACCAGAAAACGTTCCACACTGAAGGATACTATCGATTATGCATCTACCCGTGAAACGTGTGTGCCGGTGGGTGGGGTGGGTGGGGTGGGGACAGAGTCCAGAGATCATGAACACGAAAACAATTCAACTCATAAACCAAGAGCTGGCAAAAGAATCTGACATTCTAAACAACAGTAACTCCACGAACGACTTGGCAGTTGATAATAATAGCAAGATAGACTCTATAAACCCACATAATGTAGGATATACCTAAGAAGGCTAAATAAAAGTCACTGAGCTAGGGGACGACAAATTCCAGGCATGTACAAACCAACCTCGAGCATCGCAATACACATGACTATTTCAAGATCTAGTCACTGGATGACCCATCGGGAGTAAACTCTTTCTGGACAGGAGATGTCCTAGAACTTTAGAGTTTCATGTCTTCAGCAGCTTGCTCCTGCTGCTGTATCGAGGCTTGTTGCTGAAGCTGAAGGAGCTGATGCTGCTTCTGAGAGTGTATCTGAAGCTGCTGAAGCTGTTGGGTAGTTAATAGTGTGTGTACAGCATTGTCGTTGGCATAGTGTTGCTGATTTGTGTTATAAGAAGCAGGAATATTCATCATATGTCCACCACCGTTTGGAATTGTTTGACCAGTCACTACCTTCAGATGCTGAATCTCTTCCTTTAATGCATCGTTCAAAGCTGCATATAAATTTCAGAGGTGCTTTTAAAGACCACACTGACAGCTTGTGTATGGATTTTCAAGAAGGGCAGAGGAACAAAGAAAATTTTAGAGTCTGACCATCCTGTAAGTGTACTTGCTGGTCCACTGATTGCAACCGTAGTTTCAGTTCACTGTTAAGAGCTGCAAGGCCAGTTGTATCTCTCTACATAATGAAATTGAGAAAAAATAGTAAAAAACGGGGGCTTCAGTGACAGTTTGCTACATTGAACCACCAAGTAAAAGCAAGAACCAACAGAACATTAAAATCACCTGCAACAGGGTTAACTGTGCAGCCAATGAAGTTGATTCGGTTTGCAACGTCTGAACTTTCCTCTCGAGCTCAGCTATGTACCTCATCTTCCGCTCCTTTGACCTAGCTGCGGATTGCCTGTTTGCCCAAATCCTAATGCAAATAACAGCATGCATAGAGTAACATGAGAGAATGTGATATATCAAATTTAGACTCAGACTCTACCAACAAACTAGAAAAAGGAACAGCAAAATGCTGAATGATGATTGAAGAGAATTAGAAGCATAGGGAATACACGGGAAGTTTCTCACCTGACAATTGATTATAGAATAGAAACAAGCATTATGCTGCGCAAGATGCTGGCATGAATACAATCCATGGCTAATGAAATAATGGCAAGACACCCTCTGTCCAAACCAAATGTCAAGTTTGAATTGAGTAATTTTCAAGGTCGACCTTGACCATAAATTATATTGGAAAAATTATTTAACAAAATTATATTGAGAAGGTTCACAATATGTACTTTTATAATACAATGTTATAAAATATTTTTCTGGTACAATTTATGAGTAATGTGTGATCAAAGTCGTGCTCGCAAATTATTCAAACGTGATATTTGGTCTGGGGGGAGGGAGTAACAAACAGAAAAAATGACTTATAAAATGTTTTACTTGCTCCCGTTTTAGAGAGATGTCAATGTACGTTATTAGATGATTCTCAAAATATCATCTGTTGTAAGAGAATGAGTTAACATGTGAAACTCTTAAACAGTGTGATAATTTTCTTTTTTCCTTTTCCGATGATGCTTACTATATACATACAATGGGTAGAAAAAATCATGAGCACAGTGTCCCTGATTAGTTTTAAGGTCGTTGAATCTAAAGACCCCAATAAATTAAAAGCTCTGCCTCAAGGCAAGTTAAATGAGAGTGGCCAGAAAAATAAAAGCTAGCTGGACCTATATAGAGTCATTAGTGCAGCCTAGTAAAGTAATGCTACCCATAATATAATAACTATAGCCCATGTTTGATCACACAGTTTTCGTAAGACAAAGCCCACAAGTGTAAACTATAGCATCTAGTTTTTTCCCGAACTCTTTAGTTATAGATATTTATTAAAAAGAATTGCATGGAAACCAAAAAGGTGGTTATGCCATAGTCACATAATTCTTCATTCTGGGATACATTTCATGCTTCGAGGGAGAATTGGCATCCTGAGCTTGGGATTGCTCCAAAGCAACTTATGATTTTGTTTTTTATAGGCGACAAGTTTCCTTAGTTCATAACTGAAGAATTTGAGGAGAAAATGGCAACTGCATAAGACTGTATCATACAAGGGAATATTAAATTATTTTAAATCAAACTAAAATGAGATCTTTTATTTACAAGCATATAGATTGTATATAACATGAAAACTCACAAAGAGACACTGAAGAAGTTTTCAGCTACAAGACTTGCGCATACGTATTGACGAAGAAAGATTAACTGCAGCTGAAATACACAAGAAATGCTAGGCTTTGGGTATCCAAGAAAGGCTTTGACACTGTATATTCCAGTATTTTTTTTTTTAAGTTTTTATATCTTGATATTTGCAGTATAAATAATAGGTACAAATTTTATGTTTGTATAATAGCATTTGCTTAAGACACTGTGTATTAAGCATTTATATAACAAATAATCAGAAAAACAGAAATAACTACAAATAAATAAAAAATGAAAACAGGGAAAACATTTAAAAGAAAGAAAATAAATCTCTTCAAATAAATCACTATGAGTAATTCTCAAGACACACACACACCCAACCCACCAAAAAAACACCTCGTAACAAAAATTCTAAATTTACAAAAGAAACGAGTACTGGGTGTAGTTAAATCATATTCCAATTCTTGGTGGAATAGGCTTGCTCAGAAATTGAACGTTTATCATTAAATATTAACATCTCCAGATCTCTGTAAAGTAATATGCAAGCATCAGTACACCAACATTCACTGCCTAAGTTAGGCATGGCTTGTATATAACCTAGACTAGTAGAAGATAAAATACGAACGTGCCAGAAGTAGTTGCCACCAGTCATCGTGATTGATGAAAACAAATCAAATTGCTTACCCAAGCACATACTAACTATCTAGGATGACATATATAGATGCCTACAGATTTACCTTGTACTGCTGATGAACAAACCCATGGACAGATTGTGCTCGGAGTTGGACAGTTGATTCATGAAGTGACTCTCAATACAGCAGTGAGGATGTGTAAGTGAAACAAAACTCATTAAGATACAAGTACCATTTATTTGATAACTCAACGTAGATGCTTCCCGTGCAAATATGAATTAATCCAACTATACAGACAATTAAACCGAATTTAAATATTTTACTCTCACATATGAAGTTTTAAAACTGAAACAAAGGAAGATCACTTCAAAAAAAATAGAGCACATTTTCTAAATCACAAACCAAACAGGACAAAAGGGAATTCAAGGAAATATGGCACAAGTATGCCATGGGATTTTACTTGAAAACAAATAGAATACATTTTATAAATCACAAAACCAAAAAAGACAAAAGGGAATTAAAGAAAATCTGGCACAAGCTCAATGATGCCATGGGATTTGAACAAAACTGACAAAGCAGTAAGCTCTGCAAGCAAGAAAGATACTATAACAGAGAACCAAAATAGGGGCATGCTTGATTCTTTCGTAGTTTCTATCATATGTTCGAGAAAAGTGTTAGCGTATTAAATACATTACTTATGGAGCTTGGTTTGCAAGATGGGGAGTTCAAATTCCACAGCAGAGGCATCTTTAAAATTGTGGACGTGTGATTTTATATCACTAAAAAAACATTAACTATCCTTTCAGATTTTCATTTTCTTCGACAGTAATTAGCTGCCAAAGTACAATGGTTTTAGAGAGACACGTGTAGTTTTTTATTTTTAATTTGTATTTTAATTATCTTTTAGTCCAGGAAAAATGTCAAACTCAGCTTAAGCTTATCATACATCTAGAGGTGTGTGCAAAGACAAACACATCCAAGTGTTTTCAGAGTTTGAAATGCACACCTGTTGCATACATAGTCATATACAATACCAATTAGAAAATTCAACATATATTACCTCTAAGATGATCAGCTGTAGATTCAAAATTTTATACTGGCAAAGTGGCAATAAACCCCAAAAATAGAATCTAAAACTCTTATTTAGTGATGAATGAAAGAGTAAAATTCCAACAGAATATATTTCACCTTGTCAAATGCTTATACAACGATAGTACAGCCACCTTAAATGCAACCAGGTGTAACCAGAAGGCTGCTAAAGGAATGTAGTTCAATGATATGCATAATAAATCAAATAATTGTTATGAAGACCAAAAAAAACCCAGTGGCAATAAGGAAATATAACAAACATCTTAACAATATCAATGTTACCTCTTAGCACGCTTTGGGTCAATAAGAGCAAGCTCAGCCAGCTTGGCAGCAGAGATGGCTTTCTTGGAATCAGATGAAGATGGCTCATCTGAGCCTCCCATTAGCATCTCTGTCTTGATTGTAGTGGACCCATCCATGGACTGGCTATGCTGGTGCCTAATTCTCGGTCTCTCACTTAAAGCCTGAGTCGTATCCACTGCCGTGTTGGCCATTGCTTGTGTTGGATCAGACAAAGAACCGGGCTCATGTGCTGGCATTGCAGATGAACCCCCCACTTGGAATGCAGAAGTTGCAGATGTCGTTGAATTGAACTTATCCATATCAAGATACATCGATAGAAGATCTTCCTCGGTCTCATCAGAGAAAGATGGTCCGTCAAATCCGCCGACAACACCTAAATCGCTATCAAAGCTGATATCATCCGGAAGGGTAAGAATCTCCGAATGAGCTCGTCTATGGCCCAAATTCTTGGGTGGGTTATCAGGCATCCGGCTTACATCATGACTGAATCGGCCAGCATCAGGAGAAGGCAATCCATGAGGTAAAATAGATGATCCGGACTTGTCGGGCGTCACGTTATAACTAGCATTTGGCGGTGAGAAAATAGAATATCTCCCTGATGGTGGTAGCAAACACCCACTACCATGATGCGACTTATCCTTATCCATCATTCACCAATCTCCAAACCCTAACACCCAAAAACAGAGACAGCGTTTTCACTTCTAAGAGGTCAGTTAAACTGAAAACTGTATGAGCTCTTACAGAAATCCAAAATGAAGCAAAAAAAAACGTCCCAAATTTTATCTATTTATTTATTTGAGAGAGAATTGCTTTTGGGAAAATCTAGCAAGTGGGTATTTGAACAAAACCCTAAACAGAGAAAGGAACTAAATGCAATTACAATTCTGTATACAAATTACAAAAGACTTGAGCTTTTCATCCCTACAACTGGGAAATGAACAGCAAAATTCCCAGTGAATAAAGTAAATGAGCTTAAAACATTTATATAGAAGTTAGACCAACCAATCCGTTAAAAGATACACAACAACGAAATCAAACAAACCCATAAAATGCAAGTAACATTAGCATGTAAAAACAGACCGATAACAAATTCTTTTCAACAGACATAGTAAACCGAGAAAAAGAAATTGATAAATTGATTACCTTTACTGTAAGTCTTGAAGATTTGGATCTTTACAGTGAGGAATTGAGGGGAATTGAAGTGCTCTATTTCTGCAAGGGTGAAAATGAAAATGGGGTTGAGAAATCATATATCACGTGGCGTACAAGACACTAGGAAGCTTCAAAGTGACGATTCTTGTTTTTGTGTCCTCTTTTACTCTTTACATTGTTTTATTTTGTCGTATATATAGAGGAGGACGAATAGATAGTTAGATACACAAGACATCTGGTAACTGATTCAGACATCTGGTAACTAATTAGTTTGGTGTTTTAATGGCTTTACTATATATATTAAATGTTGTATTGTACATCAAATCAAATTAAAGTATGAGGAGACAATGCATATTGTAGAGTATAAAAAACCTAATTGAAATGGTAGAGAATTTATCAGGGAAGGAAAACAAAAGGCTTTCACCTTACTTATTTTTATTTGTTACTAAGGCTTTTAACTCTCTTATCCATGATGCTGAGGAGAGAGAGGTGCTCTGATGGTTGTTGTTACTCCTCGAGCACCAAGGATCTCTAACTTACTCTTTGTCGATGATGCCTTGCTCTTTGTCAAGATTCTAAGGAAGCAGCTTTGGAAATTGGTAATTTGCTGCACAGGTACAGCATAGCTTCGGGTCAGGAAATCAATTTGGAGAAGTCTACAGTGGTTTTTAGTAGGAACGTGGGGAGGAAGACGATTGAGGACGTGAGAGGGTCTTTGCCAGTAAGAATTGTGGAGAAGCATGATAAATATTCCCAAATTCTAGGAAAGGGTCTGATTTATGCTTAGGTAAACGAGAAACACCGTGTTCTCTCTTAACATCGATTAAATTCTTCAACGGCAAATCATCATCGTTCGATTTCCTCTTTGACATTTTACAAACAACGATTCTCAAAAAATCAACTGAAACGAGGTTCAAAAGTGCAAAAATTACGTTTAGGAATTTCGATCGAGCAGATGAAAGTAATGAAAGAATCAAACGAAAGGAGAAGATGAAGAGTTGGAAGAAACACGCACAAACACGACGTACTATGTGAAAGTAGGTGAAAGATGCGGTCTGACCGTTGACCGCGTGTTGGTCTGCCCGGAATCATAAAAAATTGGATTTTTAATGGGGCTATCATATGTGATCGGGGCTTTGTATTTATGTATTTGGGACTTTCATATCTCATCTGGGGTTTTAATGGCATCTAGGTCTTTGTTGTGTCTATGGGATTTGGATTTAGGGTTTACATTGTGTGTGTGAGTTTGGCATCTGAGATTTACATTGTGTCTGTGAGATTTAACAAATGGGGGATTTGCATTGTGTCTGTGGGTTTGACATCTGGGGGATTTATGTTGTGTCTGTGGGTTTGGCATCTACATTGTGTCTGTGGGATTTACATTGTGTCTGTGGGTATGGCATGTGCGAGATTTACATTGTGTCTGTGGGATTTAACAACTGGGGGATTCACATTGTATCTATGGGTTTAGCATCTACATTGTGTCTATAGTTTTGGCATCTGGGAGATTTACATTGGGTCTGTGGGATTTAACAACTGGTGGATTTATATTGTGTTTGTGGTTTTGGCATATGGGAGATTTATATTGTGTCTGGGTTTTGTATTTATGTATCCGGGACTTTCATATCTCATCTGGTTTTTTTATTGCATCTCGGTTTTATCATATGTTTATCTGGGGCTATCATATGTGATCTGGGTTTCGTATTTATGTACCTGTGACTTTCATATCTTATCTAGGTTTTTTTTCTTTTCATATGCATTGTTCTTATACAGTTTTTCATATGCAGTGAAGCCTTCTTATGGACCAAATGAAACAATCCATATTGACACTGATGATAATCCTACAGACAGGATCTTATCTAAGTTGAAGAGGAATAAGACTTCATATGTTGTTGGTGTAAGTTCTGAGGACAATACTTCAGATGTTGTTGTTGGTGGTGGTGATTAAGGTGAAATTAACTAGGTTGAAGGTGAAATTTCATGTTGCTAATGAGGGTAGAAATATTGGTGATAGTGTTGGTTGTAACAATGTGTCTGTGGCGGTTGATAATGAAGTAGTTGTGAAAAAGCCTATTGTTTCAAGGAATCGACCTAAAGATCAGGTTGTTATTGTGGATAATGTAGAGAAACCTTTCGAGCAGACTATGTCACCTTCTAATTTTACTATGCTAATTTCTTCACTTACTGACAAACAGAGAGATAATGTGAGAGACATTAGATTTGAGAGCTTGTTTCATTTTAACATTAAGAGATTACCTGGTGATATCTTGCCATTTTTTGTTCATAATTTTGATACTGCTAGTTTGATTCAGAAGATTAAAGATGTCAAATATCAGTTATCCACCAAAAATATATATGATATTTTCATGTTGCCAAGGGTTAGTTCTAATAAGATCATTCCTATGGTTGATAAGAACTTGAGAGATGAATTTATTGCAAAGTATGGAAGACTTCTGAAGTTACTAGAGTAAACCATTTGAAAAATGTGGTTATACATTTGTCTGATGGTGGTGATGAGTTCAAGAGGATTTTTGTATTGATTGCTTGCACATGCATATTATCCCCAATTGCAAATCATGTTGTAGATTATGGTTTGTTACCTTTTCTTGTGGATACTTCCAAGATTAGAGATCTTGATACATAGGTGCCTTTTGTTTTGGATAAGTTGTCAAAAGATGTCAATAAGTACAAGAATACTGATAGGGGTGTAAGTGTTTTTGGATGTTTGTTGGTTCTCCTGATTTCCTATATCTACAGGTTCCCTTTCCAAGGTCTTAACGAACCTACTACTCTTCCTCTAATTCAGTACTGGCCACATGATAGATTGTTGAACAGGGTTCAGAATGAAATGGGTGACCTTGGGAATTTGATTTTTTTTGAATGGGGTGTATCCTATTAGTGGATGTTTCTTCTTCACATGAGTTGAATAATAGAGATACAGCAGAAAAAGTTGACATGCTGTTAAATGTTGCTTCTGCTATTGCCCCTGAAGTTAATGGCATTGATGATGAATTTTTGAAGTATCGTATTCCAAATGGCTTCAACAAGAACAGTGATATTCGGAAGCTTGGATTGGATGTAAGTTTTTTTATTTTTTTCATATGTATTCTGGGGTATATTTCAACAGTCATCTGTGGCTTTCATATGTCATATGGGTTCTTCTGTTCCAGTTTATTTTTGGGGGATTTCATATGTTATATGGGGCTTTCATAAGTTATATGGGACTTTCATATGTCATCTGGGGCTTTCATACGTCTTATGGGGATTTCTGTTAACAGTTTATTTTGTAAAAATCATAAATTGTCTTGTATTGGATGTAAGTTTTTGTTTTTGTTTTTAACACATGTATATTTGTTTTTTCAGGCTGTAAATGAATCATGGACCATTTTTAAACGTGATTTTGACGTTGTGGCACATGCACATATGTCTGTAAATGAATCATGGGTTCGAATCTCCATGTAGATCAATCTATGTCTCATATTAAATATCCACTTGAATGGACTCCTCAATGAGGTTGATACCAGCCATGAGTGCAGTAAGTATTGGAGATTAATATATATGACTAGATTCCACATCTCTCTATAAGTTCGAACTTTTAGATGAGCTGATGGAATTATCATGGTATGAGAGCCACTAGCTCACGCGGTCAGCCCACCTGGGTTCGAATCTCACAGAGACAATCTCCGCCCCATATTAAATTTTCACTCGAATGGCCTCCCAAATAGGTTGAAATCGGCCAGGAGTGTGGGAAATATTGGAGTATCAAAGTATATATATAAGTGGACAACTATTGGAATTGTGCAGTTGAGTACTTAATATAAGTTAAATTTAACCCATTTGTAATATATATGAAAATTAGACTTTAATTACAAAAAGTCAACATGTTATCTCCAATTAAATTACAAGACCTAATTCAACCCCGAACAGAATCAATGAATCATTGAAAAAACTCAATATATGTTCTCCAATTAAATTTCAAACCATAATTCAACCTCAAAAATTGATTCATCATTAAGAGAACAATGATAACCAATCTTTCTTCTACATCTTCTCCAATTAAATTAAAACAGGTCAATTCGCAGTAACCCAAACTCTAATTCAACTCGAAGAAGTTAATTCATTATCCGAACAACAATATCACTTGCCTTCCTTTACTTCTTCCACTATGTATAACTAGGAGCTATAATAACACGCGCGCGTAGCGTGTTCTCCCGTTCTAGTTAATATATATGACTAGATTCCACAACTCTCTATAAGTTCGAGCTTTTAGATGAGATGAATTCTATAAAAAAACAGAAAATAATTTAATTCAACAATAAATCTTATATTTCACAGCTTCTCAATCTAATTTATTGGATTATATCATATTTATTATATTATAAATTGGACCGTAGTTTGGCCCTTAAGTAATATACTACACATGTTTTCGACTTCTTAGGCATCTCAAACTATTAAGTGATACAATAACACGAGTAGCTTGTTATAATTATAGTTATTATGTGTATACTTAATAACATCAGATCCTCACTAATGTGATACTTTCGATACTTAGTCATATAAAAATCCTATCATATTAGAAAAGTCCAGAGAGACCCCTCGTCTTGTATATAAATTGTCAAGTTTTTACGTTTGCTCATTTCACATTTCGCGGGTCAAATTCTGGTTCGGGTCGTACCGTTTTATATCAGGATCCACTATAAAAAGGCTTTTTCAATTTTTATTTTCCTATTCTTAATTTATCGCTCTTTCCTTTCCATCAAACGGTTTTTCTCTCCAGATTTTTCACGAAACCCTAACCTCCATTTCTACCTTTCTGATCTACGCCGCCGATTCGAATTCCGACGAGAGCAACTTCTGAACTCCTTCGATGCAACTGGAGTACTGGTCCATGTTCGCATCGATGCGGAGGAGTGTGTCGTTGATGCGCGATTGAGCGAGATCAAGGTGGCAGAGAACGGATCGGCTAGTGTGGAAGTGGAGGAGACGTCGGAGAGCATGTAG
>JAYMSR010001145.1:0-10984 GCA_036897825.1 Plantago rigida | reverse complement strand
ACATTGAAAATAAAAGATGAAAGAGAAGCAGGAGAAGGAAGACAGACATGCAGAGAAGCGAAAAAACTAAATGAACTCTGAAAATTGGAAAATTGGACAAGGTCTGTTTGGTGGATACATAAGTTACTGTAGCAAATAAGTTGGTCAACGAATTTTCAGTTTTTTAGACCTAAATGTAATTGTTTGACTAACAGGTACCCATCCGTGAAAAGGGCATCTAACACTGGTAGTATATATATGTAATTGATCCTTAAATAAAAAATACTAATTAAAAGTGTAGTATATTCAGTAATGATGGAGTGTTTGGTATAGAAACTTTGATCAGTTAAGATAAAATTTATATGTGTTTTTATTTTAGTATCATGTTAAATATTGATATGTACAGTGCACATTATAGCATGAGGAATTGTGAATGGATTTCTTAGATTTGTTAGCAGGAACCAATAAAGGTTAATAGGCTATGTTATTTTTATTTAAAAACTCATTAATTTAAGTTTAATTCAATCCAGTTATGTTTAGTTGTTTTTATACTATAATTCAATTCAGTTCGGATCAGTTAAGTTCAATTTAGTTATGTTTAGACGAATATAACATAGCCTAACATTCACAATTCAAGCATCTAAATTTGAGTCACTAAAGTTTATGGTCATACTTCGAGATTCAATTCAATATAAAAAGGCAAAAAGCAAAAATAGAAAAGGGTAACGCCATCTGCAAGTTAAAGTTTATCAAAATAGAAGTTATGAGATCGGGACGAACGAGTAATCAGTATAACTCCAATACAAATATTGGATTAGCAGGATGTGAATGCCATGATGTTTCTGGCTTCTGCCTTTGGGTGCCCTCTACTTCAAACAAACTGCACATGAACCATATCAAACTCAAAGAGGTCAAGAAAAGGGCTGCAGTACCAATTAATACAGATGGCTAGCTAGCTTAACTAATAGTTAAACAGAGCATTTTCTAGCATAAAGTATAATTATTAGCCATAATAATACATACTAACTTGGAAGATTTCTGAGGTATAAAGCAACATGACTAATCCTATACAACCAGAAAGAATCGATTCTCTCTGTCAGGAGGGAATCCAAAAGAAACTAGATTGGACATCCAATATTGTTTCTCAATCTGATGTACTTCCTGTTATATATATATATACGGTACCTTCGATTCGAACAGGAACATCATACAGCCAACTCTGAGTCTCTGACTATTATAAGTTTATAACTTGATAACATCCTTAACCATAAATATCTGCTATGGAAGGAAAGGCTTATAACCAGGGACAAGTACATGAGGAATTCGAGCCATTGTGCAAGTGGCAACGCAACGAGGAGCGTGACGTTCTTGAAGTTCATCTCCCTGGTTAGACATTCTTATGCTATTTCCTAACATGATAGTATTGTTTCGTGTCAATTGATCAATTGATTAACTCTAGTTTGATGTTTTCAAGAATTCAAGAAGGAACAACTCAGAGTGCAAATCAGCAATCATGGATTATTGAAGGTTTCTGGAGAACGTCCATTAGATTCCTCAAGAAAGAGCAAATTTTACAAGGAGTTTCAGCTCTCAAGCAAGTATGATGCCTCAGCAATTCATGCAAAGTTCGTAAATGGATGGCTCTACATTACAATGCCTAAGAAGAAAAACATTGCTAATGAGAAACATGAAAATGAGCAAGTTTCTGGTCCGCATAAAATTGATCAAACCCCGAGAATGGAATACAAGGCACCTACTTCCAATGATAATGCTGGTGAATCCAATGCGCAAACACAAGAAACTGCACAGAATGCAAGTCCGCTGATTGGGTATCACGGGCGTAAGCCTGTGTCTTCAGGACGAAGATTGGTTAAGGTGGCTGTGACCTTAACATCTACAGCCGCCATGATCGTCGTGCTAGTTGCTTATGTTGTTTATATGTACCGGTCTATGCTGTCTGAAGTTGAGAGCCACAACCCACGACCAGATCACTTTTAAGAACAACTGATTATTGAAATGTAATAAAATGTTCTTGACTTTATGAAATGTTTCTAGAGAAATTAAAACATTTTAAAGAGTTTAATGTAATGTAAAACAATTGAATATAATCATAGCCATGAAAACAAAAATGGAACCTTAAATAAATGGGGCAATTACATATAGATTCCTTGCAATTTTCTCTAATTAAAATTTATACCCATTGTTTGAATAATTACATCAACACCCAATTTCATATTTCAGCATTGACTCCAACTTCAACGTGTCAATTATTATTGATGTGGATATGATTTAACATATATATGGAACTTTAGACAAAAAGAATAATAATTCTCTTTCTTTCTTTATTCTTCTTCAACCTCATCGATGTAACGAGTTGAGTCTCGACCGACCCATTAGTGGTAGGGTCGTTATAAGTGATATTAGAGCGGGATGATCAAGAATTACATGAATTAAATGCCATGCGGGGCAAAGTGCTACAATGTATGGACGGTGGGACCCACATCCTGAGCTCGTAGGGACATGTTTATAATCATGCACGACTGGTTAGTCTCGGGACAAATTGTAACCCCCAAAAGCTCGACGAGGACGTCGAGGACTTAAGGGGTAGATTGCACATCCCAACATCCCACATCCGTTAAAGGTGGTTGTGATGAATGGTATATATGTAAATCGCCACTCTCTTATGATATGAGACCTCTTGGGTGATACCAAAAGCAAACCCGTGCGGGCTCCGACCCAAAACAGACAATATCATACCAATGAGACGTGTGTGGGCAAGTCATAAGTAACCTCGTCGGTCCATTGGGCCGGGTCTCGACCCATTAGTGTATGATTGTTACAAGTGGTATCAGAGCGGGATGATCCAGTCCCGCAGGGACTAAGTGCCATGCAGAGCAAAGTGCTACACCGTATGGGCGGTGGAAGCCAACTCTAGAATCCTGCATGACCAATTGGTATCGAGACAGATTGTAAACCGTGAAAACTCGATGAGAACTTAAGGGAGTAGACTGTAACATCTCACATGAGTTAAAAACGGTCGAGTTATTAAATGCATTATAGATTAATTCTTCCAAAGACGTGTTAATCATAGGAGCGAGATCAATCTCAGTGCTACGCCCAACTAATTTTTCACGAGTCTTAATCGGGCCTATACGAACACAAATCCATTTCCAACGATGGGCTAGATGCCTCCGCCCAGCCCAACTAAATCTACAAAGGCCCACTAATGGTGATGAGTCCCATGGCATTTCCATTGTCCCTGTAAAGTGTAAACAAAACAGAAACAAATCAACAAATCGAAATTGCAGAAAAGACCTGAGAGGAAGGAGATAGACCATAGAAGGCAGAAATGAGCGTTGCGTCGTATCTAGCTCGTCGAGCTGCACAGAAGGAGAGGGTGAGGATCCTCTACAGGCGAGCACTCAAGGAGACTCTCAACTGGGCCGTTCATCGCCATCTCTTTTACAAAGATGTAATCAATCATTTCTAGACTCTTCGCCATCTGTATCTACGTATCCGTTCGTGGTTTGATAGTTTTTTTGACTGCATTTGTCTGATCTCAACTGATAGGCGATCAATTTCATGTATCGGTCATTATACATGTGAAGTGAGTTAAAAAGTTGAATTGAATGCGAGCTCAATTTACCATAGGGTTGTTGTTTTAATGCATTGATTTGATCTCAATTCGAATTGATAACTTCGTGTATGAGCTACTGTAGTTATGCATGTTAGCTCAATTTGAGGTGAACTGGCTGTAACGATGGATTTTTTTTTCTTTCTGTTTCTATAGGCTGATGCCCTCAGGGAGAAGTTTGAAGCTAACAGGAACGTGGTTAGTTATTTTCCTATACCTATTTGATTTTCTGATGTCAATGTCACAAGGCTACTTGAAAACTGAATGTGGATTTCAGATCATTATTTGCTTACTTTATGGTTCTAGCTTATGGGTTGAATTTACTGCTAGTATCCGTAATACTTCTGTGCAGTAATTGCTGCTCCTCCCTTGTGTTGCCAATAATGGAATAATTGCATATTATTGTCTAGAAATGAGTATGAACGAAATTGGCAAATGCGAGATGATTTGTATTTGATAAAATGATCAATGATGACAATATGTTTCATGGCTCTCTTTAGAATTTGGATTAGATTGCCTAAACCTAGAATTCATCCTGTGAACATTGTTTCTGTAGTTTTTTCATTGTGCCTCCTCTCTTTCCCCTGTGGCCTTCCAGGAGGAAACTGAATTTACGGATAGAATGATAGCTCTTTAAAACCACTGTTTAGTTTTCTTCCAATCTAACACCTTTGAAATGATTTATTGATTTTCTGGTATCTGGTGATCTACACTGTCGGAGGCCCTTTGGAGTGAAATGTGGATTGTAAATTCTTATTGCTGGCTGCATTGTCCTGGCTTAATCTCATGGCATGATATTGCTGGACATCACTCGTAATAGTTCTGAGTTGGTATTACCTCTCCACTTGTCTTGGTTATGGCGATATATTGGTGTACATTGAATCAAATATGAACTTTGATGGACAAACATGAGATGATTTAGTTTTGATCAATGAAAAATGAGGGCGATGATGAAAATATCTTTTATGGTTGTTTTTAGTATCCGATTTCACCATTTTCATTGCGGTTTATCAACCTCCCTCTTCTTTTCCCCGTGGCCTTCAGGAGGATATTGAACTTATTGAAAGAATGATAGCTGCTGGTGAAGCAAACTATGATAAGTGGAGGCATCCCGACCCTTATATCGGTAAGTGCTCTTAACGTAGCTTAATTTTTCTACTACCAAAACCTAGCGATTCAAGGAACACCCTTATTTATGTGACTAGAGTCCTGTATGGAATACGATAATTTAGTATGCTTATTAGCTTTGATCTTATGGGATAACCTCTCCTATTTAAATATTATTGTTCCTGGAAAAGAGAACAATAGTCATGAATTGTTTGCATTCTCTATTATATAATTATATTTCCCCCCTACACCGCTTTTTACTGCTTTATTTTGTGTGTGTATTTTAGTTTTTTATTTTTTGAAAATTATGAATAAAGAATGAGAGAATAAATAGACAATGAGTAAAACTGCTTAAGGTATGAGAGCAAATAAGTATAGAATGGATAAACAATAGTTTGCCATTTGGATGAACATATATAAATGGATCCAGAAAAGGGAAGTTAGCAAGCATTAGTGGCACGGAGGGAGTATTTAAAAAAGCTGCTTTGCTGCTTTCCAGAAATGTCTCTTCAGCTTTATGGTCACAGACTCACAGTAGCTATTTAACTCCAGATGAAATACCGTAGATGTAAGCATATCATTTGTTTCGAAGGAGGTCTTAAAATAATGATTGTTTTAGGAATATACGACCCACCAAGTGTACGGCTCTGTACTTCATGATAAGTGGGTAACATTCGTTTTTAGATGCGGATGGTAAAAGGTGCATGAAATTTATTAAATGAAAGAACCGACTGATTCCATTTTAATTTATTAGGTGGGCTTAGGACAACAAGAATGGAACTTTCGTTAATGTCAAGTCATTCCAACTTTTCTGTAACAATTCAACTTGTTCTTGGTTGAAGCGATATTCTATACTTCCCGTGTTCTTTTAATAACTTCTCAAGATTTCTATTCCAAACTTTGACAACACCATATATATAATGTTGTTCCAGTATCTTCCTATAATGTTGTTCAATATTTTTCCGGTGTAGTTTATGAGTATTTGTAGTCAAAGTTCAAAGAAAAAGTAAAACCTAGAAATTCAAGAAAAGAACAGTAAGTATTTTCTAAGGTATAATATAATACTGGTTGTATAATTTTTTGTATGATAGCTCAGCTAAATATTTTCCGGGCTTAGGGAGTGTTTGCCGTCTATTAGTAAAAATTTAATCAGAAACATAAGCAAAAGCAAACTATGATAAGTCACTCCTACATGTATCAGTTATCATGGATTAAGCAGCAGCAACATCAGATCAATCTAAACAAGCTTTTCTTCATCAAATTTGCAAGTACCTTAGTGTTTGCAAAACAGTACCTTAGTGTCATGCAATGGATATTCTTAGGGATTAGGGATGCTAATGATGATATAGCTTTCCTTCTGTGGCTCACGATCATCTTCTGCTTGCAGTTCCATGGGCTCCTGGTGGCTCCAAATTTTGCCGAAACCCCCCTCCACCTCCTGGGGTAAGCACTACAAAATATCGTAACAGATTGTGTGATTTAATTATTATATCCAGCTTTTCATCGAGCCTTCATTTTCTTCCTTCCCTTTTTTCTTGTGTAACATTTTTACCAGTGCAATTTACTACCTTGACTGCCCATCTTTTGAACTCTTGACGAGTGATTTCCTGGGGCGATTAAAGTATGTGGCTCATTAGTAAAACAAAACATTCTCAGGAATAGAAAGATGCATCTTCATTACTGATATGTTTGTACTTTGTACTCATGTAGTTTTCAAAGCTCTTTTCTGTCATGAGACAGTAAATATTTTGCAAACCCGCTTGCGCTTCTATAAATGTCACACTGGAAATCTGATCTTGATGTTCACAACCCCAAAGCAACTATGTTCTTTAATCTGATATGCCCTTGGCATTTTCCAACCAATGTTATTGATCGGGCCGCGATTGCGCTCGATCGCGGCGCCTTCAAGCTGTCCCGCTACAGGATTTAGATTGTAGACCACTGAACCTTCTTTAAACCAAATTTCAAAACTCATGCATTGAAGTTTTTCTCTAGAGCCCTTGCACTGCACATGTACCAATTCCAAGCTCTCCACTGCCATCCAGTTTCCATATCATTGTCATTTACTACGCAGTTGTTTGACTAAGCATTGGACCCTTGAATCTTTACTGATAAACGAGTAAGCATTTTCGTACTGTTATAGACTTGTAGCACAACTTTTGATATGATTGATCTCTGCAGATTGAGATTATATATAACTATGGCCAAGAAGAGCATGCTTGAAGTAGCATCCTTGGAAACAAATAAAGGTTAGAGATCAAGTATGACCATTCTTATAGTTACTTTCACCTCCATGCTATACTAGAGGCTGTAAAAAAATTGGTTTATGTACAGTCCCATATTATTCTTTCAAATTCAAATGTTATAGAAACAACGAACAAGTAAATGTCGGTTCCTGAACGATGCGTGTTGGTTATCCATCATGGCATTTTTCAGCTATATTCTTTAGTTGTTTGTTTATTTCTTGAGGCCAATGTAACATCTCCTAATATAGTCCTCTATCCAAATGGGTGTGTAGAGCATAGAGACGTGTCATGGTAGATTCTACCTGCCAAATATACTAAACGCAATGCTTAATGTACTATTACAGATCAGGGACTGCTCTACCTCTGGGAGAAGAAGGATGTTGGTACTATGCTGTGTTTGTGATATTTCATGTCTGAGTGTAGACCTTGAAAACAGAAATTATTGTCTGTGCTTTTAAGCCTATACAGGCACATTCTTAGCGCTGTTGAATTTTCTCTTGTAATTTCCCCCTTTTATTTGGTTCTGGCAAAGCATAATTCACTGTCAATAATGCAGCCTAATAATCTTTTAATTTAGTGCTGTGTCGAGTTAATTTCCAAGAATTGGTCACGTTGTGCAGGATGTGTTTGTTTCACATCTATCTCAAATATTGCAATGCCAGCCTAAATAATGATCTCTCTCTCTCTTACTATTCATTATCTCTAGTCAGGTACAAACTGTTACAGCACATTCACCAGAAAAGCATGTAGCCACATTTCAGGCAAAAGCTAGATTGTTGCAATTCATTTCCATCTACGTGCGGTGTCATTTTGTTGCAAAGTTACTTGTAACAAACTTTCAATTCCAGTTACCAAGGCTAATGTTACAAAACAAGCAGATTGGCAAAAATGTGGCAGTTCTTTTAGCAATCTGTCAAGTTTTGCCAGTCTACAATATTTGCAGTCAAGTTTGAGAGTCTTATCACGGTTATTTGAAGAGTGCACACATAACCTTTGACTGTACATAATGATTTCGGTGAAGCTTTAAATCACACGTAGTCTATAGCATGTTTCCTGAGAAACACTAGTCATGAAGGCCGATTGAAGAAAGATTACATTCATCCATAGAATCACAATTCACAAGCAATAGGAGAGCATAATATAGAAGAGCGAAGAAAAGAGTATTCAAGATTTCCAGATAGTAAATATATGTACTCCTATCTTCTCCATTCAATGGAAGTACTGCCGTAACATATCAGAATGGTCATGAACTTCCTATAATCACTGCAACTGGCAATTTAAATCAAACCATTTTCTCACAAAGCTTTCAGTAGAAAACACGGTTAATGCTATATTCTATTGAATGCAAGACTTTCCAGAGTAGCAGGATGCCTTGCCAGGATATGACAAGACTGATGGATTCATAGCAGGATCGTGCAATATGTGTATCATATGAAACTGTCTACCCTTGAGATTCATCCCTTCGCCCATATCATGAGGTAAACATACAAAGATAAGCTAGCCATTACCATGTAGCTTGCAATAAAATAGATAATTACTTGGAAATGTAAAGGTAATGATATAAACAATAAGAAACTATGAAAGGCCACCCTATAATTATTCTGACCTCATCAGCACCAAATGTTTCCAGTTTTTTAGAATGTTAGCTGGATATATGAAATTCCACATAAAGATAGGCTACCTCCGTCAATGTAATACGAACGAACCCATGACAAGACCCATCAACAATAATAGGTTGATATGAAGTTACCATATTCTAAAGATAGCAAATATAGTACTAGGACATTCTGTAAACCAGAAGCATCTAAAGCAAATTATACGACCTAGGCCAGTCTCATATGTGAAATTAGAACTAAACCATCAAGTATGGCGTCATGATATAAACTTGAAGTTGAACAAAGAAGGAAACATAGTACCATACCAAATATCAAGCCAAACTAAATCATCTCAGACAAATTGTCAACCATTTTTCTCAAACCAACTTGCAGTGAGAAACTGCTTCATTGTTCCAAGATTTAAGATAAGATCACTGAGGAAAATTATTGACTGAATCCTCATTTGAGCTCAACTACACATTCTTGTTTGGCGATTCCTGCTGAAATTCACAAATAAGGCTCTACTCTTCAATGGCAACAAAATATACAAATAATCTCAAGCTCAAAAAACATTTAGCTCAACTCGTTCTTAGTTCCATCCTAGATTATCCAAATTTATCGCCAAACTAAGTTTAATGCAAATGGAATCCCAGACAAATAACTCGACTCAGCTCAACTGCACATTAGTATTTGTAGATTTTGACATAGTAAAGCTCCAATCCTCATGACGATACAATATACGAGAAATCTCAAGCTCACAAATAGCAGCTAGCTTCACTTATCTAAGATGGTAGTCTAGCAATAAAATATACAAGCCCAACCACCTCATTCTTGTTTGTTGATTTTGAAAATCCACAAATCAGGCTCCATTCTTCATTGCGATACAGTATAAAAACAATGGCAAACTAAAAAACTAGTTAGATCAGCTCATTCTCAGTTCCATTCTAGATTCTCTAAATTTATAGTCTAAGCGAATAGTATCTAAAGCAAAGCTTAGCTTAAGCTTAATGGGTTCCTTACACGTAGTAATGATAAGATCACTAAAGAAGCTTGTAACTTAGCTGAGAGCACCAAAACATCAATATATCAAACAAAAATAAATTCGATTACATCATGACACATTTTTATTGGTTGATTTCTCGAGGCATACAATCTCAAGCTCACAAATCAGCTAGGCTCATCACTTAACTAAGCTAAAACGAAATTAGAATATCAAGTAAAGCATAAGCTTAAGCATAACAAGAGTAATTCGTTCAATTCATCAATTTGCAGACAATGTGCTGATAATTAGTGAAAACGGAACTTCAATTGCACAGATCAGAGGACATATTGATCAAACTATCTAGATGAGTTTGAAGGGAAGAGGCCATGGAGTGGACCTGGGAACCTCGACCCTATCTTTAATCCTCTGGATTTTCTTATCCCTCTTCGGCCTGCTTTTTCCGAACGAACCTTTGAATCTCTTACCTTTCTTCGTCTTCTTGTCGCCTCGACCACACAGAATCGGAGATGGTGACACAATAGATGAAAACGCCACTCTTTGTTCGACCACTGCCGTCATCCGCCGCGCCACGGCGTTGAACAACTGACTCATCGCCGTTTTTTCAAGCTTCCACAACCTTAAACCCTAGAACTGTGAAGTGATGATGAATGATGAAAGATTGCTGCAGGAAAATTAGACTCAATTTAGGATTTTTGTAATTATTCCCATGAGAATTTCATAATCATCCCTCAAATATGGTCAAATTAGAAATTAGCCATTATACTTTAAACAATTATCTTAATGCAACTTATACTTTCGGTGCGGAATTCTTATCGGATCTATTAAACTTTGTGGTTGAAAATAAATCACATGACTTGGAATAAGATTTTTAAATTAATTTAAACTCATTTTCCAATTGGTGTGGAACATTCTCAAACACAATATATACAACTTATACCGATCTATGGGAAAATATCTCACTTTCATGTGTGTATTTATAGACACAATCACACTTCGTACATATAATATGAGTTAATTTTAGGCTTATATACACCGTCTTATTATCACACAACAATTACATACTTATCTAGTGGAGGTGCCAAATGATTCTTACTATGTGCCTACGTTTATTCATGTCTACACACATTGTAAAATCCATTATGCCAATAACAAGTACCAAGACGCCCTTGAAGATGTTTTAGTACTACTTCATAAATCGTATCAAGCCCAAATCTGCCAGTCGATGTCTTATCCAAAATATGCCCAACACCACTATATCATATTGAAGAAGCTCCAATACGTCCTCCCTCATAACCCGTGCAAACTTAGTTTCAGCATGCGGTGTTCGTCCGACTTGAATTTCGTACTAACTATTAAGTGATGATATGTGTGGAATGTGTCCTTTATATGGAACCTGAAGTAATTTAATTATAATTTATGG
>JAYMSR010001144.1:0-10984 GCA_036897825.1 Plantago rigida | reverse complement strand
TTCGTTATGATTTTTCTATCGTGTTTTGCAATGTTGGTGGTGAATCCGGCTATTGTGGATGTTACCATGGAGGCCGTTTGCCCTGGTCAAGATGAATGCTCGCTCGCCATTTACTTAACAGGCTTCCAGCAGGCGGTATGTGAACTAAACTATATTTATAAATTTAGAAAGATTTGTAAACCTAGTATGATTTTGTAGAGTTGGTACCACGTATTTGAATCTCAAATACTTGTTATTACAAACAGATTTATTTTTTTTTGGTAAGGAAAGATTTAATTAGGCTTAAACGCCAATGTCAAGACCCAAAAACGGAATTACAGATTACTAACAGGTTAATTTTTGGTAAACAAATTTGTTTATGTATATATTTATTTTTTGAAAAATGTATATTGGGTACCGCTCTATAACCACTTCCACTCTTTTTACTAATTTTCACTCCCGGTCATAAACTGCTGGAAGAGCAATTCAGTTAGCCCCTACCTTAATTAATTTAAATCTACGTGCGGAGTGAGCAGAGATCGTAATATGGGATGTCTGTTTTCTTTTCCAAGTTACCTGAAGAGGTGGTTTAATATCTTTGGAAAAACAATTCCCTCGACTCTTTGGCCAAGTTATATCACAAGGACTTCCATCATTTCAGATATAGCAGCTAGATAAATTGCATACCCATTTTTAATCCTATGAAGGTTGTGCACATTCTTCATATAACAGATAATGGAAATGGCTATGATTCTCCAAACACATAGCACAAGATATATACATACATTCCCTGTATGTACAGACCCATAGGTGCAGATCAATCTGCAACACGACTATCATTAGGGCTGATACACGATTTACTCCAATTAGAGCCACTATTCGCTGCTTTCAATTTAGCACAAATTTCAAGACACATTGGATAAAATATGCAAATTATATCTCCCGCCGAACAAAATCTACTTCGACTTCTACATAATGAGAAAAAGACGAGTAATATAAAGAATTTTCACTCGGAAGATTTCCTCATTGAACATCCCAAAGTTTTAATCCACATTGATAGAGGCAAACATAATACATCTCATGGTCAAAGGTAAGAAATTAATGCTGCCTCACATCACAACAGAGACTTTGTCCACATCGCCAGTGAATGGGTATGACCGAAATTCACATTCCATGGGCATAAGTTACTTTACCTACTAGTTGCTACCTTCTATATGGGCATGCAGATATCAAGAATGGAACCCAAGAGAGCCACAAAGATGACGAGTTAGTGTACCCATGTTTTTGCAGTCTTGTTCTGTTCTCTACCAAGAAATTTAGAGGGACTGTATGTGAATAAAAGAGAAGCAGATCCACCATAATGGGCAGGGATCCTCTTGCTTGCATCTAGCTCGAATTGTTGATGTAAACCTAAAGCTCGGCACCTACCTTCTTTACACATTGACATGTGCTGTTTCCCTTCAGCATTTTGCCTGAGAGAAAATGAACTAGCATCAAATAAATCAAGTATCTGTAGTGAAGGAACCATCCTTGAAAGGAGAAGACAAGAAAGGGCAAGTTAACAGAATTTGGCTAAACAGGATCAAATTGAATTTCAAGATTGACATGTTAACATGTGCAGTAATTCTACCTAGCGGATGAAGGACATCAATAAACTACGATATCATCTTCAGTGAAATCACGTTCCCACGCATGGAGATTTATAAAATGATACTGTCACTTATTAAGCGTATCAACAGCAGTTTCAAAGCTATTAGTATAATTTCCAAAACGTTGTTGCAAATATTATTCCATCTTGAAATGCATGTCAGATGTTACGCACAATGCTACAGTGGAAATCTAGCCTCCAATCGATTTGCTTAAGATCTTATGTAAGTGGAAATGGAATCTTGTTTTATAGTGCATGAGCACTCTGATTTATTTGAGAAGCATAAGCAATGGGGCAAAGCTTCTACAAGAACTCAATGAAGCAACTTTTTACATGTATGATGGAATAAGCACATAACGAAATTCTGAGAACACCTCGAAAGAAAAAATAAGTAGATTTTAATGCTGCCGGGAACGCGTGCTATCAAGTATCAACAATGGTGTTGCAACAAAACAGCCCTTCTGTGTATAAGAAAATAAGCACAAGTCTACAAAGCCCCAAATTATTACTTGCATACTAGTGCTGTAACAAAATTGTGAAGTGTAATGTTCACACACGTACCATTTCTGTTCCTTTCTCCAATTTCTCGACAGCATTCTTAATAGCATAAAAAGTCATCTTCTTCACCTTTAACAATAGAATCAGATGAGTTAAATGACTCGTTGACTTAACAAAATATTATGCATTTGAATTCCTTTTGCCTAGTCTACAATCAAGAAACATTGTTGTCAAACGCGCTACTAGCAATACATATTGCTGTTTCCAGAGATGGACATGGGCCCGAACATCAAGTTCTGAGAATCAATTTCGTAGACTTAATAGAAATTCGCCCCATCACATCATCGTGCAAGTGTCAAAATAGCCAACAATAGTGCTGAAACCTTAACAACTAACAAGAAGTATTATATATTTGCTTTAGTGTCAGAACAACAGACCACTTGGCAGAGACAAGAGTCACAAAGGGTATAGAACTAGAAATTAAAGTCTCATAGTCAGAATTGCTTCTCTTCTCCTAGTCCTAGATACAAGTATAACTACATGCATGGTCACATTTTAATGGCATAGACACACATACAGGATAAACCACTCGAGTTCAGATATTTCACGGCATTTACTCCAGAATAGAAAAGTAACATCCGGAATCATGTTCTCGGGATGTAACAGTAGTGTAGATGAAATTGTACCTCTAGCTTATCTTCCTTATCCCTGTGTCCTCTAGGAAGAACACGAAATTCCTTAGTCAACCTGAAACACTCTCCGACATTTTCTGGTGAAACGAAGTCGAGTGCGACCTTTATGCATGACTGATTAAAACACAAGAGAGCATGTTAGGCAATACGGAGACAAATAAGATGAAAATTTAGCTTCAAATCAAAAATATATTTAGCTGAAAACTAGGCCCTGACTATTACAGCCACATTAAGCAAACTCTATAAACAGAAAGATCTGACAAACTAAAAGAAAGTGCTTGCAAATTTACTTCATGACAATAGATGCCTTGTGTAATTACCAGCTCTAGACGACATTCGCTAGTTAAAAACAGTATCTGCAATTTACAAACAGGTTGATATTGTATAATCCAAGCTTTAAATATGGAGAAAGAACTCTTTTCACGGGAAATTAGTACCTCCATCATTGTAGTATTTGACTAGACCTCACCCATTACAAAGCAAACAAGTTCCGTGATTACAAAGAATACAAGTTTCAAGAAAATAAAGTATAGGAACATGTACCAGACCCAAGGAGACAAAAAAAGACCCCCAAAAAATAAAATTGCAAACATGTGAAGTAGGCCATTGAAAACTATACGTATGTCTTTGAGCTCAATGATGAACATAAATAGTGCTCGAGTGTATTCAACTATTCATCAAAACAGATTGAGTGAGTCTCTGTTCTCTTCGTCTGCAAACTCATTCAGTTTAGTTCAGTTCAACTCTGCTTGGTTATATTTTATACTACAATTCAGTTCAGTTCAGTTCTGTTCAGACGAAGAGAACAAAACCTAATACACAATTCACAGAAGAACTACGTACCTTCAGATTTCTCACTTGATGGGGACAACCCGCAGGTATGAAGACAGCATCACCTAATTTCTGAACAAATGTCCAAGGCTCAATTCCTGGCAGCCATAACTAATGAATAAAGCGAACCGAAAGAACATAAACAATGGTCATAAATCAGAAATGCACTCAGACGAACCGTATTCTTCCTTGAGTCGCCTCTTGTGCTCCATAGTCAAGTAAACATTTTGATCATGAATGGGATGGTCAACCTAGAGTGGACATGTGAGCATCATCTCAATAAACACATAATATGCAATGACTCCATAGTAGTTTAAACAAAAGAAATGAGGGTCGCATAATGGAAGAGTATTAATGTGTGAATACATATAAGGAGCTCTTCAGAAAGCAACAAGATGTTCAACTACTGTTCAATCCGATAAATTTCTAAGCACCTTTAAACTATCAAAATTATCACTGGAGATTCCAAAGAGCAAACACTGGCATTACTTCCAAACAATAAATGAATATATAAAATTAGAAATGCATTTTACAAAATTGGAAATTACCTGTGGTAATTGGTTACCATAGATGTGCCTGAACTCTTTATGGTGCTTCCTCACATATTCTTCCAGTAATGGCACATCTTCCCTCCGAAAAATATCCCAAAGAGCACCACCTTCAGGGTCAGATAAAATTTCTGGTAGAGGTTCTGGAACCAGAGTACTATTACATTCCTGTTTTACTTGCTCATCTTTTTGTCCTCCTTGAAGAGTTTCTGAGGTATACAACAAATTCACCTGATGATCACTTAATTGCAAACCCGATCCATGTGTTTCATCTTCCCGTGCACTAGGACATAACTCTCCCCCTACATCTCCAACTTCCTGTTTCAACATTTGAGTTTCCATCGGCTCTTCTATTGCTGAATTTCCACTGAGTTCTTTTCCCACTTCTGACTCAGAAGTTACTAGTTCATTGGCTTCATCAGTGAAAGCCTGTGAAAAAGGCTCCTCAAGCAATCTGGAAGTTCCATTTTCATTAACCATCTGGTTTCTAATCCTTTTATTCAGGTGATCATCTCCATACAGTTCTCTTACATCCTGTGCGATATGCTTCTCCTGCAGTTGTCTTATAGCTGAAAGATTCTCAAGTGTGAGATTCACTGCTTGTGTATGTGTAAGTACATTCACCTGTAAGGCAAAAATAAGAACTTAAACATGTTTGATACATTGAAAAAAATGATAGCCGCCTCTCATAACAAACTTTAGAAGGCCGCAACTCTGTAACAGATAAATAAGTCAAAGAAGTGACCATACTGCATCTGACATGTCACAATGTAATTTTGTAACAGAATCCCCCCTTCCCAGTTCTTGAGCAACTCCATTAGCAATATATGTTTTCGGACCCATATCTGGCTTGATAGACTCTTCAGGTAGCTTAACAGCGAGATTTAAGTACCCACTGCGGGGATGAGTATATTCCAGGAAAGGCAAGGAATCGATGAATTCAGCACCGTGACGAGGCAAATACTCGTCAAACTTGTCAGACGGAGGCCAATCTTTCAACTTTAGAATCTCAGGCCATCCTTGACCATCAAATCTGCCCTTGGTATACCCGTCAAAAAACTTGTGGATATTTATGTCAACCTGTTTGACAACAAAGAAAAAAATTCACAAAATTTTCACTCAACACTTGTAAAGCACGATTGTTGCAAATCTGCATGAAGGCCTGAAATTAATTTTTTAGTTCTGGAGGAAGATAATTATTAGTACTATCTAAACTAGTAGAAAATTCAAACTTTTTCATGTATCACGAGCCCACACTTCAATAGGAATGTTTTTATGGCTTCAGTGCAATAACAATATCTCCGTATGACCTAACATGCAAACAAATGATTCTGTAAACAAACAAGGCAGTTCAATATCAGTTGATGCAGCTGTTTACAGGTTTGAATTGAAATAGGGTAGAGAGATGTAGCAGAACATGCAATTAACATAAATCGGCAAGCACTGCAACTGTCTGATCATTATTGCTACTGGTTCAGAAACAGATGACCATATATACATACACTAATTTAATTACAGTTTATAAAGTGAAAAGAACAGGTCTCTGCAGCTCGAAAGAAGGAAAATTAAAGTTCGTCTGTTTGATACTGACCTCACACCAGCTCAAGCAATTTGTAGCAACCACATTTAGAAGGGCACCACGTTTTCTGTTTGATACTTGACGACAAGCCCGCCACATAACATAAGGATCCCAGCTCAGACCATATGTCTTCTCAAGGACATTACTCACAATCACAGGCTCGCCCTTCGACCAATGCCATTGAAAATGTTTCAAGTCCTCCTGATGCAGGTCTTGCGCCATTGGACAGTATAAAAAATTGTCCACTGAGTCTTCTCTAGAAGCTGCCTTGCGCAATTTATTACTGTCACTTGCATTCTCATCCAAGAATTTCACACACGAGCCACCCTGCTCAAAATTTTCAGTAACACCCTCCAAATTCAGCTTGAAGGCCAACCTTTCTGCTCTTAGCAACAACTCAGCAACCGAATCATCTTCAAACATGCACTTCAATTCAAGAACTCCTTCACCACAACCCCGTGGGCATGGTATGCAACCCGTCTCAGTAGATCTCCATTCAGATTTTACGTGAGTAGGATCTTTGGTGACAGCTTTAGCCATTTTAGCATTATCGATTGGCAAGGACAGGTTGGTTTGAGAAATCCCTGGATTCTGAGAACTGGAATACTTTTCTTTTTCCTTCTCTCCACCATGCAAGTATCCAGGCCCATAATATACATAGCGCATGACCACTTCACTATCACCTCCCTGTAGGCCTCCCTGTCGAAGCTCTTGACAACAAGTGAGGCAAAGATCATAGAAGCACTTTGGGTTTGGGCAGCTTCGATGCCAATCCACAATACCAGTTGCACAATTGTCACTGCATAAATTTCTTAAAATTACTGGCTGCGAACTTTAGACAGTTTAATCAAACATAAAGCATACTATAAAAATAGACACCAGACCGAACCAAGTGCGGGTGTGCATATATTTTTCACACGCACAAATAATATACAGAGGGAAGGAGGAGATGTACCAGTATATCCTTTCACTAACATCGCACCCTGACTTTTGTGGCTTTATTTCCAAGATTGGTTTCCCTGCCAAAACAACATTGTAAGAAACTGGCATTTGTGTATTAACTTGTTTTATGCTACAGAAAATTCATCGCAGGAGGTAGATGCAATTCTCCAGCTTAATCCCCAGTAAATAAAAGAAACGAAGAAGAAATTGAAGACGAAGTGCACTAAGCAACAGATTTCTTCAATTTCACAAGTTAAGTCGAATGTAGTCGATAGAAGTTTGATATTTCATGTTCCAGGATACAGAACTCAGAAAATAGATTTACTTCAAGTATCGCAGCTTCCAGTCAACATTTGTTATCAATCTAATGATCTATAGAAACTGTATTCAAATAGTCCATTATAGCACCTATAACAGTATGTGAGATCCAAGAAGCAATATCCAACAATTGCATAACTCATCTAGCAATAAGAAGAATTACCCTGTATCCGAGCCTCCATTTCCTTCTCGGCCAGTTGTTCGTCATGGAGTTGATTTAAGAACGGGAGAAGCTTCAAAAGGATGTATCCAGAGTACCGCCTCTCCTCTTCATCACGATATTCAATTTTCTTGTCCTTCATTTCCTACAAGGGAATAAACAAAACCACAGAAAGCAAAAAATGAAGTATTCCACCAGGAGAATTAATATTAAAGATAAGAAGACAACCAGCAAACAGTATGAGATTGCAATTGTTGTTGCAGGTTTTCATGTGGTATAAAACGAATTATTGGAAAGATAAAAGAAACCGAAGGATACACAAAACCAACCTTAGTTGGTCCGTGCAACCGCATGCAATCCTTGCAGTTGCACATTTTACGACAAACAGCGCAGGAAATGGCAAAATCATCTTTACTCATGTGAGGATACCTGAGCACAAGTCACTTCCAAACATAAATATGCCACAACAAGAGAAGAAAAGAAAATGAAAAATAAACAGGAGGGAAAATAAAAACCAAAGCACACGCACACATGAGATAAAATAAATTAAACCAAGAGATGGTGCCTATATTCCTCCCTGATTCTAATTAATATGAAATCAATTGTATTGGCATTAAGCCGATTTTGCAGCAGTATTTCAAGTTTGATAGTCATACTTGTCTGGACATTGAAAACCAGATATCAGGGAACAGACAGAAATTCACGAATAAGTTGTCGGGTTCTTCAAACATATAAAACTGAGCATGAACCAAGTTAAGTTACTCCACACAAAAGCAAGGGATGCAATCAATAAATGGAAAATCCATAGCAAACAACAGTAATCGATAAAACGACAGAATCATAAGTCATAACACACCACTTATTGATGCATATCAAACAGTATCTCTTAGAGTTGCAGTTGGTGCAACGAACTACTTCCCCTTTATCATTCCTCTTGCATTGGTGGCACGTGGTCCGCTCAATCTTGTTCCCCTGTAAGATCCACAACCCAAAGGCAGTACACAATCAGTAAAAACCAACAACTACAATCAATAAGAGAAGGCAAAATGCAGAAATACAGTTTACATTTTCATCAAACTTTTTACGGCTCACACGCACGAGTTTCTTCCCCCTTCCATTCTCAGTCGTCTTAGGCGAAAAACTCCCATCCTCACTTGCCTCAACTACTATCTCTTCGACCGGCTTCTTTACGGAAGGCTTTCTCCCCTTGTTTCTTTTCCCAGGTTCCTCTAACACCTTTACACCACTTCCAACATTCCCAGCACCACTAGACTCACCTTGAGAAGCCTTTCTCTTTCCCTTTCGTGGTCTTTCCTCCTCACTCTCATACCCAACCAACCACGCCCGCTTCTGTTTAGCTTCTGCACTGGCTTTCCTGCTTGATCTTCTTCTTCCAGATGAAGCCAAATTTAAGTCCCCTTCTTCTCCAATCAAGCGCAATTCCTTCTCTTCTCCATTTCCCATCGCAATTTCTTCTCCATGCGAGCGCAATTTCTCCTCATCTCTATTCTCCATCTCAATTCCTTCTCCATCACCTACTTTCTCCATATCTCCTTGGAATTCAACCACTCAAAACACTGTCTTCGACCTTTCTTCAGCTGGCTTGCTTCCACTGAATTACACCTGAGCTTTAAAACGACGTCGTTTGATTCTACAGCGACCGTTTTACCCTCGCAAACAGTAGTATCTCTTAGACTTGCAAAAATGGCTCCTAATGCCTGTTTTCGGTAATTAACAGAGTAATTAGATAGTGATTAGTGAGTGGGTTTTTTAAAACATGCTTAGCGCATTTCTAGTGACAATCAATTTCTACATTTTGCGCTATGGATGCGCACAACAGTCAATTAACACTAAATTGCATAGTAATCCACACGTATCAAAATAATATGACATGGTAGGACACGAAAAGAATCTAGTATCAACAAAAAAGATAAATAAAATGACGATTACTTCGTAAAATTTTAAAGTGGAATGTATGAGTACAAAATCTAATCCTAACCCGGAAATATCAATAGGCCGTTTCAAAATATCTTATTAGGGCTTATGTGTGGAATTTGTTACCTGACATTGACATTTAACAACCTAACCATCATTTGACCCACATCAGATGATGGTTTTAAGAAAAGTGAAGGAGTGTAACGGTCAAATAGATTAGAAACGACTCAAATGAAAATCATTGGATTCATAGCCGTGCAGAGGTGATAGAACTGATAAGAAGAAGGAATGATCACGATTTTGGGAAGAAAATGACTACCTGCAAAAGAAAATTGTTGTTGGGTCATCCATGGAGATTGGACTAGATTTTAGTATAGTGTGTCGTCGATGATGTGTTAAGACTACGCAACGTAGAAGACCTAATTCAGGATGGGTTATGGTGAGGGAGATAACCTAATGTAATGTATACAGTCCAAGAAAATGATGGTCAAATTAAAACACGAGTTATACCATATTTATTCGTTCCAATTAGGTTAGGAAATGGGCTGGGCCAAGTTTTATGAGGTCCAATTATGGCCATGGATGTTGGAAAAGCACTTAACCGGCCCATGATCCTACACTGAAGCTATACTTAGGCCCACCGTCCATGGGCCCGCCCTTTGGTTTTGTTATGCCATCACAAACAAAGTTAGTAGATGGTCACTGTTTAGTGCAACTATGGTGCATTATTATGCACAATCAATTTTTCATTAAAACATGATGGAGTCTATTTTTTTATGTGAATTGTGGTGTAGGTTTATGTGTGTCAATGTTTAGTACATAGTCAATTACTAGCCGATTGTTTGATTACAAACAAGAGTTGAGTTTTCTCAACTCGAGTTGAGTTTTTTGTGTCAAACAAGCGGAAGTAGTTTGTGCTAGCCTTTTAGATTATCCAGTGTATTAGATTTCTAATATGTAGTCTTGTCTCTTGTGTTTATACTGAGGTGATGTACTTACTTGACTAATTAGAATAAAAGCTCTTTTGCTAAAAAAAAAAATTGCACTCCCTCCGTCTCAGATTGAATTTTATGCGAGCTCGATAATGTGAATAAAGTAGGAGATATGGTAAATAAAGTAAGAAGGAGAGTGAACAAGGTATGAAAAACAGTGACTAAAGTGAGAGAGAGAGATTTCCATAAATTGGAGAGTAAGTTGAAATTGAGACATGACAAAATGGAGTGATGGGTTGAACCAGTATATTAGAGAACCCAATGCGTGTAGAGATGTTCTATATTGTCTAGTGATAATTGGTCACATGGGCATAAAATGGCATGAGAGACCATATATAAATTTGTTGACTCTTCACTTCTATGCAACCCCTCCTATTACAATGTGTTGCTTATCGTGGAACTGTCAGGACTTGGGACCCTTGGCCAGTTTAAGCGTTAGAAGCATTCCTCTGTACTCATAACCCCATCTTATTTGTCTTATCGATTCATGGTTAGCAATTATGGAATTGATAGGATAATAGAAACTTTTTTTTAATCTTTTCGGAGTATGTGTCCCTTCTATTGACCAATTGGGAGGGTTTGCATTACTATGGGATGTTAAGTCAAATGTGTTAGTTCAGTTATTTTCAGAAAATCGTATCGATGTTTGGGTTCAATTTAATAATGAACCAATGAACAAGTTTACGGATTTTTATGGAGAATCGAATGCTAGTAAAAGGATAAGAACTTTGGCCCTTCTTAAACATCTAGCCGAACAAGCTCAAAGCCCATGGTTTGTGATGGGAAACTATAGTGAAGTAACATTTGTTGCAGACAAAAAAGGCTATCGGAGGTGCCTCCCTGGAGACTTTGTGATGTTAGG
>JAYMSR010001143.1:0-10986 GCA_036897825.1 Plantago rigida | reverse complement strand
AGAATGACATTTATTTTTCATATAAATTTAATCAAAAGTCAAAGTCAACGAAGCCTACATGGTAGTCTCCGATTGCCACAATGTTATTGTAGTGTACCCTTTTTGGACGGGTACATTCTACTGGTACCAAAATGGTCGGTGCACATTAACTGTACCTTTTTTGGATTTTTGCCAAATTCTTCATGGCATATGTTTTCCATTTGAGTGAATGGGAAATTACAGTGAGACGGAAAGGAGAGCTTATGCCATTCATCTCCAAAAAACAAAAAAGATCATTTTACTTGACGATGATGGTTGTTCCCGGATCAGTTTTTTCATGTTCATTTAGGACACTTGAAACGTTTGTTACTATTGTAGATACCAATGTCTTTGTTCTAATAATGGGCATGTTCCATACTTACATATATACATATATATCCCCTCATCAATTAACTATTATCAGAATGGACCCTAGGGATTAGCGGAGAGACAATTGGCACTGGAGGATGAGGATGAAGTGGTCAGCTCCATCACTCTGATTTTTTGCTCTCTCCCTGACAAGAAACTTATGAATAATTTGTTGGCTAGATTGCTGTCCCCTTCTTACGAGTCTATCCGAAAGCTGGTAAGCTCTGGTTTCCTTTTTTTCTTTTCTTCTTTTTCTTTTCTGTTTGTACTTGGTTATCCTATATTCCATCTAAGGGCATCTGCAGAGAAATCTTAATAGTTGGATCTTGTACTTAGCTATAGGATATATCTGTTCTTAGAGAATTTAAGGAGGGGAATGTTCTTATCATCATCCATGAGTCAAAAACGACCTCAAAGTGGTAAACAAACTTGTCTACTGACCCTACCCTGTCCCTGATAGACACAAATAGACTAAAATATCCTTGATGTTAACCTCACGATCTCTAGCAATTTTCACCGACCATTCACGGATATGGGCAATTGATATCGCAAATCGAGAGCTTAAACTACATTCTGGGAGCTCAAGTATTTGGATCCATTTACGATTTAGTGATAATTGAGACTTTCTAATGATACATCTGGAGACAATTCATTTTGCCAATCACACCTCTTAACCTGGGAACTAAATATACATATTTAAAGCAATTTTACTTTAGCCTGGGAAAGATAGAATAATTATTCCTTAAATACAGGTAACATTTAACCTGTTTATGCTAAGGCATGCAGTACTTTGGAAGCTGATGTGGGCACCCCCACCAGAAAAGGTTATCTAAGCTAGTTTATCCCTCCTTTTTTGGAGGGAACTAAACTAGTAAAAAATCCAATATGTATGTTTTTTCTTTGTTTCCCAAATTCTTGATTATTGCGATGATAATGAAGCTTTCCATGTTGATTCAGATTGAGGTGGATCAAGGGCATGCTGTGAGGCAAAATCCATCTATTTACAACGACTTAATCAACTCTGCCAGAAGAGGGCTACACCGGTCTGCTCCCTTTCACTGTCTATTATATTTCTGTGTATTAAAGCACACACCGTCTTGATAGAGATTGAAAATAGGGAAAAAAGAGAATTTGAATGAGAAGAATTGAGTGAAAGTGGACAAATGGGCAAGATATGGAAGTAATGGAGAGAAAATAAAAGGGTTTTTACTGATACGCCAACTACTTTTATTATCATGTACACTCTTCTGTATTTAATTATTTATAAATCACACTGACACAAAAAAATCATGTGTATTTAATTCAATCATGTATATTAAATAACTAATTTTATTTTACTATATTATATTATAAAGAATAGCGATAACTTAATCATTAGGGGGGGGGGGTATCCAAAATCGCAACTGAAAAAAATTAAAAACAAGAATTAGGGATTGAAAACAGATATACTCAACAATCGTAGTGTAAACTAGAGCATATAAGCCCTTCATATATATAAGTTAAAATTTTTAACCATGCTACAAAGTTAATTTAAAACTGACCAACTAGAGCTAAAGCATATAAGCCCCTTTATATATAGGTTGACATTTTTAACAACGCTACAAAGTTAATTCAAAACAGACCAACTAGAACCTTAGAGGGACCCCATTTCTTAGCTTTTATGTTCTACATATATGTTCAGCATGTTTTTTTTCCTCACCGGTTGAAGATTCTAGTCTATTGAGAGCCAGCATTTCCTCAATGTTGCAATCCCTGTTCTATCCAGTTGTGAAAAGTTGCTTGTTGATATTTGTTCAGATAGTTTAATGGCTTTTTTCAATTCTCCATGTTATAAGATGGCTTACACATGTTAAATTTATTATCTTAGTCAATATTCTGTCCTTTTCCGTTCTAATGGTTGTCTTTGAGATATAATGGACGAAGTACAAATGGCACTCAAACCCTTCTTTGTTTTATTTCGTGAAGTGGAAGATGGTAGTCCCCGTTTTAGTTTACGGGTCAATTGGAAACCACCCCTGTTATTGCAGGGGGAAGGCTGCGCACGTCCGACTCCCTTACCCCATTTGTTTCGGGAGCCTCTAATCTTGTATGTCAGTGTTTGCTAGGGAGACTTAGGGAGTGATTATGATGACGAGTAATATTCCGTCCCCTCTAGTCTTGTATGTCAGTGTTCGCTAGGGAAGAAGCTGGGTTAGTTCCGCATCTTGTGAAGGCATAAAGAACTCTAGTAATTGTGCATGATGGAAGAGTGGATAGAGAATCAAGTAAAGGTTGCCTTTGAGGCAAGTGGCATCAAGCTAAGCATACTTTTTGCTTAGGGTGCAAGGGGAGGGAGTGATAGTCAGGCATAGATGTGTAAAAGGTTTGATGGCTCCAAAATACCATGCAAGCCTCTATCTGCAGATGTTGGAATTGCAGATGTTGGAATTGGAATGCAAGTTATCAATAAATCCTACTACTTGAGATGAGAGAAACTCAGTAGCAGGAAAAGATGTTAACCGCTATAATTGCTTATTTTTATCCTCTTTCTTGTTGACGTTCAATGCTATATTATTAGTTTTGGGAAACTTAATACTCTAAGTGCAGGTTCTGTATGGTCCAGCCTCTCTTCTTGCTTTATGTGCTACATTTCTTTATTTTCATAATGCAATTTGTTTGTCTACATGTCATTGGTCCTTGTGGAGGCGTCTGCATAATAATAGTCATCTAATATTTATCACTTCTGGTTTAATGCAGGATCGGAACTGTATTCAACTATCTGGGAGCACATTTATCAACTGGTCTGAGTTTGGACGAGCCTATTCATGCTTTGCTCGTGGTGTTCTGGCCAATGCTTGAGAAACTTTTTATGTCAAAACACATCGAAAGTGTTAGTTTGGCTACAACCGCTTGCAGGGCTCTTGCACTTGCAATAAAGGCATCAGGTGCTGCTATTATTTTGTACTCCGATAGACATGCAATCACTTATTCAGAATTCTGCATGATGGTCATCGATATAGTGAAGCTGAGTGAAATATTTAGAAGTTTCGCCTAAACCGTGTGCAAATATAAAAGCCAGAAGGGAAATTTTAGATACATCCCCCTGAGTTTCGTGCAAAAACCGCAGACCAGAGACCCAGGCTCGGTGAGAATCTTATATTTGCACCCCTCGATGTTAATTCATCCGAAAGTTTCTACCAAATGCCCTTATGACATCACGATGATGTCATTATGAAATCATAATTATGAAGTCATAATAATTTCAGGAAAAAAAGAGAAGCCTTTTCTGCCGGTGCTCTTCCCTGGCGTAGCTGTTAAACTCCGCCATGGGCTGAGCTTTGACGAAACTGTAAATCTTGCCATGGGAAAAGCTTTGAGGAGCTATAAATCTCCGCCATTGGCGGAGTAGTAGCTCCAATCTGGAACAATAGCAGACTTTTCCTTTTTTGTTATTACTTATATATTTTTTTATATTTTAAAACTTGTTACGGGTTCTGATGTCATAGGGGCTGTTGTTGTAAGATTTCAACAGTGGGGGTGGTGTGTAAGATTTGGCCAACGACAGTTGGTGTAAATATAACATTTCAACAGTGCATGGTTTATATGAGGTTATTGCGTTAAACTCAAGTGGTGTATCTATGAATCCCAAAGCTAGAATGCACAATCTATAAGAATCAACTGCAACTTAGGAAAATCAGGTGGGCATGGGGGAGATGAAAATTTTGATCTTATCTTACTAATATGCACTTGGAGAAGACTAACACTTTAAAGCAACGAGCTTGAACCTGGTTTGTTTTTCGCCGTTGGCTGTTAATCTTGAGTAGGTACCATTGATGTTGTTTGTAGGAGAAAAAAATTGAGTACACAGATCTTTATGCCTGTTCATAAACAACCAAACTGGTCCATATGTATAAATATTTGCTGTTATCTTCGTCGTCTCTGCAACCAAAGCATCCTAATACTCTGCCCACATTTCAGGTCAGCACTTTATGATACTGTTGCCGAAGGTGCTTGATTGTATCTCAACCAATTTTATGTCATCCCAAAGTCATGAATGCTATATAAAAACAGGTGAACAACTTGAGAGTTTATTCTTCCTGTCTGCAAATTGAGAATCTGACATTGAAGTTGATAATTGTCATTGCGTATTTATACATTTCTAAAAAGCACTTTTGAATAACTGTAATGCGAGAAATATTCAACTGAATTCAGATAGTTCATGGAAAGGAAAAGGGTTGAAGATGCTATTTTCATGTTAATCTGGCTTTATTTGATGAGGTGTTGTTGGGGGGCGGGAATAGAATTTTTTTTTGCTAAATTCTGATCGCTGAGACGCTGACACCCTCAAGCTATTACAAAGATGCGGAGCACTAGTGTCAAACGTTTTCATCACCTTGACTTCACCTTCCACGTGGGTTGATCCCACCTTAACCCCTTCCCCATAGTCTCTCCCCTCATAAACACTTTAATGTGTGTACATATTCATTCGGCAAGAAATCAACTACTGCAACGTTCGTATTATCTCTATTCACTAGATGGATCCTGACAGACCAAAGTTATCTTCTTAATACTGGAGGGAAATTTCACTTCCAGAATGGCATTCCACTCAACACTGTCAAACATAATTTCCAATCTTTTAATCTTCTGCTGACGAACAAGATTGCTGCGCTGATAATCAATCTTTACACCTTGTAGTAATAAAGACCCAGTTTCTTTAGGATCGCAAGCATCTCAATCGCTTTTGAACCGAACTCCAAATTCAGTACTGTCGAAAGTGTCTGCAAGTTTGATTCCTCAACAATTTCATTATCAGAGGGCTGCTCTAGATGAAAAGGTAATTCAGTATTTACATGCCTGAGTGACATCTTCCAAACTTTAAGGGGCAGGTGGAATTCATAACCAGGTTCTACCATTTTCCATCCGAAAGTAGGATGGAATCTACGTACACTCACTCCTGGGACAAGCAATAATCTATGCAAGAGTCTGAAGGTTCAAAACATCAGGGAGAGATTCTAGAAGGTCCTTGTCATGGGAGATAGCAAGGTACTGTAAATGGACCACTTGTTTCGGACTGAGCTTGATAGGTTCAATATCTGTATCCAGTAAGCAACCTAATACTTGGAAACTTGGTATGACCATAACTGGGAAAGACTAAAAGTGATCTGGTCATTTGGTCTTGAACACTAGAGGAGTTATACAAATCAGACCCATTGTGAACACTGAGTCGTTGTTGCTGCTTATACACCAGGCTTTCGAGACTATTACAGTGACAAAATCTCTCCCTTTGAGCTCTTAGAGTCCCAAATTCCCTCAGCAAATCATGAACTGTAACAGTTATGATCCTACCGTCACTCTTCCTCCTTGACACTAGAAGTGAACTTCTACCCACAAGATCATCCGTGTACCCCTTGCTACCTCTTCCACGCATTCAAACCACCTGATTCAACAAATCCGTCAGCCATCCATAATCTTATAAGCCGATCAGCTTTAATCCTGGAATCCTCCGGGAAAAGCGTCACATACAGGAACTATGGTTTAAGGTAGACAGGTAAGTAATCATAACTTGGAGATAATTCCTTAGAGCATTGCAACTCAATTGTAGGTTCCATCTTTCCTGTAAAAGCTGTCCAATATTCTTCTGTGATGTTTCTTTGAAGTAGGCCTGTGACAACTGCGAGTAACAGTGGAAGTACCCCACAACATTTTGCTATCCCCATTCTAATTTGCTCATACAAGGACAAGAACCTTCTTTCCCAAATAATCTTTCTTGAAGTAGGCTCCAACTCTGGTGTTCTGTTAGAAGATTAATTTCATGTGGTTTGATTCCAACATAGGCTGCAACATGCAAAGACCTAGTAGTAACTAAGTTCTGAACATTGACAGCCCCAAGCTATTACAAAGATGATGAACCTCTAATATTGAATGTTTTCATCACCTTCGCTTCACTTCCATGTGGGTTGATCCTACCTTAACCTCTGTCCCAGAGTCTCTCCCCTCATAAATAATTGAATGTTTGTTCATATTCATATTCATATTCATGTGCACCTGTGTGTCTGCATCTGTCCTCACTGTCATGGTTCTTTTTCAGCTTCAGTTGTTTTTGAAGAATTTGGGAACAAGGAGGATTATGGACATATTCATCAGCACTTTTGAGTGATTTACTTGTTCAACATCAGTAATGGCTCTTACTTCTTCGTATATATGTGATCAAGAGCCTGATTTGGTTGAGGCTTACATGAATCTTGGTTCTTCATATGTGCACAGCTGTCCGAAGGTGCTGTGACATGATTTTTACTTGGTTTTTGAAATTTGATTTCTTAATATGTCGAGCTATTATTTAAGCATCCTTGACTTACCATGTGCTCATTCTGTATTCTATCATATATGCCAAGCTGAGAAATACCGTAATCTTATTTACAGGATGTATTAGCTGCCTCATGTTCTCTTCTTGAAGTGTCCTTGCAGAAGGCTGGAATATGCTGTACTGCTATGCATCGTGGTGCAGCACTGTCTGCATTGTCGTATGTAACTAGTAGGTCATCAATTCCATTTATTATATGTGAAGTTCTTATAAAAAACCAGTCTTTCATAAGTATTAGGATAACTACACCACCACACACGCAAGTGTGAGGTGCATTTCCCTAATCTACATTTGTAATGTGGGATTTCCTAGTTGCTCTATTATACCGCCACTCATCGCTGTCTCACTGCTACCGGTGTGACTATCCTTACTGAAAATGTTTAATTTTAAAGAATGATGCTTACTGTTTTTCGACTGGTCTATAACCTTTTCAGGTTTCTTGGATGTTGGCCTTGGTTTTTTACTGCAACCGGTGGGTTCTACATCTGAAAGATCTGTGCAGGATGTGGTGATTAAGGCCATATCTCTCAGTTCCGGGGGTCTTATCTCTAATCTGGTGTGTGCCCTACTTGGTGTCTCTGCAATGTCAAGGGTACTGGCAAGATTTTTAGAACTTTGATTACTATCTATGATAGTCAACATTCTGCACTTACTCATTCTAAGAGCTTACATGATATACATGCACTCAGATCACTGTAGTTTAATTTCTCTGTATTTTTTTTGGGCCATTTTAGTCACAGTGCAAGGGATGGGTTATAATCTTTAATGGGAAACATGCATAGATGTTTTTGGTAAGACTTGTAATTTAGCAGCTTCTTATCAGGTTCATAAATCAGCTACGATCTTCCAACGATTGGCTGCTGTGTGCACTTTGAGTGAAAGAACCATGTGGAAAGCTGTTGTGTGCTGGGAATTGTTGCACAAGTGGCTATATTCTGCAGTTAGTTTCTCTCTTCTCTTTGTTGGAATTTGGTATATTATATGTTTTTTAATTTCTGCTTTCAGAATGTAGATATACCAAGTAATTTGATATTTAGACCAAACACTTCTTCAGAACAATTCAACGTGCAAAACATGGAAAGGAAGCTGCACCTTGGACTCTTGAAGCGACTGAAATCAGATTTGTGGAATAATCCCACTGTTTCAGTTATCAGCATAATAACTTTTTACTTTAAAGGGGAAGATAGAACTTGCACTTTTCTCCAGCTGTATATCTCAAAATATTAGTCAGTATTCAGCATTTCAAAACTGTTTTTAAGCATCACATATTTTGGGAGACTGCAGTCAAAATCTCCAAGTGCATGTTTTTGTTGTTCTTTAAATCTGGGACGCCTTTGTTTGGTTGTTTCTCCCACTTTGTAGGCGCACTAAACCATGAACCCTTCCCAACAGAGTCTTATTTACGCCCTGAGTGCTAAACTGCTAATTCAACCTATAACAATTCATTAATTGACCATTGCCTATAAAGACCCTTTTTAAAAAGGATTACCTGATGTCGGGTTTGAAGTGGTCTGATTTTCAATTTCCCTTTGTTCTATAATTATGCACTTAGGGTTAAGGATCTAATTTAATAGTGGATCAAACTTGTCATCTTATCTTCAACAGTGAGTTATTCTTGCATGGTTACCTTGTTGCTTTCCGATTCATTTACTTGCCTGAGGACTGCCTGTAAATTAGCCATATAACAAAGCTACACATAAATGTTTGAGAATCACTTCTGAAAGTTAACACATGACTTGAAGTTCTTGGAACAAGTACATGTGTGCCTTGATATCTGCTTTCAATTTTACGTTGAACATTTAGATTTGGTCTGATGTGTTTCTTTTTGGGAATGTGCCTGTTTTGTGGTTAGAATCTTGATATTGGGGCATTTCAGTTGCAGATGCTGCCTGCTGCCTACCTGAAGCCAGGTGAAGTTGAATCTTTAGTGCCAGTATGGCTAAAGGCCCTTGTTGCTGCAGCATCAGATTATCTTGAGAGCATGCAACGTGGAGAAATAAGTAATCATATGCAAGGGAAAGGTGGGAGACTTCTGAAACGTCTAATTAGGGAATTTGCCGATAGCCATCGTAACATTCCAAGCCTTGCTTGATACTATATTTTTACTTTATTTGTTCAGCCCCTAATTTATTTACACCAGTTCACTAGGAAGTGGGTGTCCCTTATTTTAAACGCGCCTCTCTGCCAACTGCTGTAATACTTTTGGAGCCTCTAGCAGTTTAGGGTCCTGCCATTATGGAAGGCCATTGATTTGGCCATTTATAGTTTATGCGAAACTTGTGGGCTGCATATTACGTTCTCAAAAAGTGGTGGAAGAGTGCACCTTTTTTTTTTGAACTATGTTTTGTGGCTCTAGGTTCTACACAAACATGTACTGCAATCTGAAAACGTTCACTGTTTCATGAGCAACGCTTTGTGGTTCAGTGCTGTGATTTCTGTTTTCGTCAATGGTTACACTAATCTTATTCTTATGTAGGGTAGTTGTTGGCGTGTATTTTTGTTGATAATAATAACAAGAAGAATAATGCCAGGCCATGCTTTTGTTGACATTATGAGGTTGTCGGGTCGGGTTATTCATTCGTCAATCATTATATCACCAACCTGCTTGTTGTTTATGCTGTTGGTAATGTGCATCAGTTAGAGTTGCAGACTTGCAGCATACTAACACTGCTCATGAGTTGCAGACTTGCATGGAAAATGTAATATACGTATTAGGTATAAAAAATTAAAATAAATAGTAGAATATGAAAAAGATGGTAAAATGTGTACCTTTCTCATTTAGTGGAAAATGTATAGTGTAAAAGTAATATTTTTAATAATTTGTTATGTTATGTTTAGTAGTTCTATTTTTAAAGTGTATAAAGTTCTCTGTGACATTAAAGGATAGATATATGAAATTTTCTTCTACTGGAGAATTGTAATTTAAAATTGATTTTGAAGATGAAGTCATTTATATCTTTAAAATTTTCTTTTCAATAAACAAAACTGGGAAATGCATTGTAGTGTATGAGTGTATGGAAGTAACCTTATTATAGTTTGTGGGTTCCCCCTGTTACCGTGTAGGAAATAGTAGCATCCCTAGGTCTAAGAATTTGTGACGTATATATTTATGTGGAGATCAATTTGCACGTAGTGTCCGCATATAAATTTTGTCAAATTAAATTATTTGGGGAAAAAAAACTTTGAACCCTGAGTTTGATTAAGTGCACTTTCCTTCGTAAAGTTTTAAAATGTGTGCACAATACACCTGAAGTTTTAAACTATTAAGGTTTTTTGGTATTTTGTGAGGCAATTGTACTCACTGGCAGTGGTGGAGCCATAAATACAAGTTATGTTAGGAGGTGTGAAAATGCTACTTCATAAAATTTGGGTAGGGGAAATGCCAAATTTTTAAAAATCTAATAATAAAATATACGGATTTACAGGGAAACTGTCCCCTTCCCCGCTCGCAACCCCTATTTTGACTCCTAATTCACATTCGAGTAGAGTTATGCACAGAGTTAATTCATCAATGTGTTTTTGAATCGATTCACATTCTTATTAAATTGCATTTGAAAAATGTAAAAATGGATAAACTTTAGTATACAAAATTTAAAACTTGAGGGGTACGACTCATATTCGTATTTGATACTCCATTTATCTTGCAGAATTTGATGTTTGTCATTTTTAGCCCTCTCAAATGACTTCGCTCCATACATAACTTATACTCCTTCATCTGTTCTTTTCAAAGGTTTATTATTTGTCATAATCAATTTTTTAAAAAGTTTAATGTTTTCCACTATTTTCACTTATTAATTTTTTAATCACCCTCTTTCATACTGTATATATTCTCGTTCTTACCTTTTCTATAAGCTTTTTATCATCTACTTACTTTTTCATTCCATTTCCTTAAAATTCTCACAAAATCAAATTGTAAATCTTATCAAAGACTCAGGGGAGTATGAAGTAAGCTATTTTATACATAATAGATAATAAAAAGAGTTCGTCTTGCGAGAGACTCCTATATATAGAAAGTCCCGAAAGTCCCCTTCAAACATTAAAACTAGACAATTATAACTCGACTTGAATTCTGATGTTTTTTCGCGGATCTTTTGATCCGAATCCATTAAAAATGGATTACGTAAAAACTAGACAATATAATGTAAAAACTAGACAATATAATGTAAATTTAATATCATGTAAAAACTAGAGAATTTCTTTCATAAACTAGACAATGTAGTTTACAAACTGACAATATAAACAATTATGTTTACACTTAG
>JAYMSR010001142.1:0-10996 GCA_036897825.1 Plantago rigida | reverse complement strand
CGTAGTCGTGCAGAGAAAGGCGAGATGCGCCTCAGCCTCCTTGGGTCTTTGAAGGGTTTCCAGGAGTTGATGTAAGGGCTTGGTGGTTGGTTCTGGAGGACCTACGGAGTGAGTGATGAGGAGAGAATGATATGAATGTTTTTTCACTGGGTGTTTATTGAGAAATAAAGATGGTTGAGGTATGAATTTTTGAGACTTTGTCTTGTTTTAGTTGGGGTATTTATATAAAAGTTACTGATCGATTTTGTAGTATTTTGGACTTATACTTTATTGTGAAATTCGAATTTTTTTATAGGTAAAAGAAAATTTTCAATTTTTACTATACTTACTCCGTCATTAAAATGACTTGTACACTTAGAATGTTTTGTACTACTACTAAAATTGTTTCTGGTGGGTATAACATTAGAGTTGCGGTCTTTTGTAGTCTCTTAGCATGTATTTGGAAATTGCACAATGCGGTAATGTTTCAACAAGAAGCTATTGATGTTGATGTGATTTGCGAACACTTGTGTTCTGATCTTCTAGTAAGAATGACTATATAAGAAGTATAGGCATTACAGGCTATTGTTCATCAACTTGGTTTGTTGTGCTAAGCCATCTTGCTATTCTCTTGGTTATCTTTTGTGTTGTTTTAATTGGTTTTGTATGGCTAGGCTGGGCGACTTGGAACTGGTATTGTTGATATGTTATGGAGTGTTTGTTTTGTGTTACAAGTCCAACTGCTGTGTCCCAAAAACAGCAACTACATACAGTATGCCAATCCGTTGCAATCCAACACATGTATAATAAAGTAACAAATGGTTTACTTTGGCTTATACTTCCTGCAACTAAGTTTTGTATTATGCTAATCACAAATCACATTGCACAGCCTCCGTTCAATTATGGTATAAATGCAAAAGGGGCAGTAACTTTGAACAAGCAAGAACACGAATGAAGTTTTTCTGATATATGTTGCAAGCTATTAAAGTCATTTACAGTGCCATCCCTCACAAACTAGCCCTCCATGTTCAAATATCTAACATTTACAAGCCCTACGTCTGTGGTAAATGAACGTGATAAGGTAGAAAAGAATGGCAGTGAAATCTTGGTGCAACTTAAGACTAGAGTGAATCGCTATTATACATCTACCCTAAACTGCCTGAAAAGCTCATTGCTTCCCGAATTTAAGCAAACAAAAGAAGGCTAATATCCTACACGCTAAACCACATGCTATGAGCATTCCTAGGCAATAAGCCCAACTGTGGACATTATAGCCAAAGTCATTTAATGCAGCACATCGAGTTATCAACCATACTCCAGAATATCTGTTCACAAGTGGAAGTATAGTTATAATCAACAATCAAACTCAATAAGAACTTCATGTAATGGATTCGTCATGCAAATTATGCCCGATCTGAAGGAAATGGAGAATACCAATGCAAAACTAGCCCAAAGGCATGATTGTACTAACCTCTGAGCATTTGCTATTACAAATCCTTCTATTGCCCATTTTGGATAACAATAAGGCCCAAGATACCTTCCGATTTTATCGTCTTTTCCTTGATTTGCAACTAGAGTTAAAACAACAGGCACCAACACACACCACTGGGTTGAAAGAAGGATAAAAAAACAGATTTTAGTGCAAACGAATGTGAATGAAATCATTTAAATGATAGGTCAACAAGAGATAGTATTCAAGGCTCACCAGTTGAGCAGGAGCTGGCTGAAGGAAGATAGCAAATACGTAGGCTATACCAGTTACACAGTAAACGAGACAGAGCAGAACAATGTAATTATCCCCAAATGTAGATCTTGGGTTGTTGAAAGAATAGAACATAGTAAGGAACACCAAAGGCTTGATAGCTGTATTAAAAAGATCAACTGAATCCTTGGAAAGGAAATAAGCCAGGCTGCTCATGCCACTTTCATTCTCTCTACGGTAGTGTAATTTGTCCAAGGAAAATGACCGTAGAGCCGAGATCTTGCAGAGGAGCGCTGCAAACCAAGTTGATAATGATAAACAACAGGAAAGCAGACTGCCAATTTTAAAAGGTTCAGAATGTAAAATCAAGATTTAATCTACATGTTGATATTCTACAACAAAAAATGATGCTGTCTGACTAAATTACTTAACTCAAATTGGAGGTTAAATATCATTCTTTTTATGTACATGAAACAACCACAAAGAGGTAAAGTTTATGCAAAAAAATTCAATTAGAAAAGAAACATGGTGATAAATGTACTTACAGACAGCAATGACTGAATACATATAACCATGATACCCGAAGGTATCACCCTTGACTTTTGAAAGAGTTCCTAAGCATGCTCCAGCAAGGAAAAGTATCAAATAATCAGCTGCTTGTAGTTTTGCTTCTCGCAACCGTTGCTTGGTACTTCTGAAGAAAATCACAGCATGTTAACAAACACAAGATTAAGGAGAAGCACAGGTTAAAATATAATGCTAGATTTGTCGCATCACTGAAGGGAGAAATTGTAAATAATGGTGAACATAAAAATAGAAAATATTCGTAATCAATGCAATTCTAACTAACACTCTCACCTTTACTAGCAGAGTAACCCCAAGTCGACTCTTCTTAATTTTAAGATCCAAAGTTATCTTTTTAAATGAAAAGATGGCCCTAGTTTGAAGCTTGTTAGAGTTTTTTTCTAACTTCTCCAGTAAACTTGCTGTTCAAATATTTTTAAACATGGAGAGTTTTTCCAACTGGGGAGACTGGTGGAAATCTAGCAAGGCATAAACAGTTTAAAGAAAATTAATAAGTTGAAAAAAACCAATTCTGGAATTTGGTAGTTTATGTTCCACTAGGAATCGTAATATAAAATATGTCAATTCAATTCGCAATTATCGGCAAACAAACATAGACCTGGAATTCATTATTTTACAGCATTCAGGAAATTATTAGATGAGTATGCTTCAAATAATGGATTACTCCATTGAGCTGAGAATATGTGCCTTATCTTTACAGCATTATCATGTTCTAATTATCTCATCTATATCAAGTAATTCTACCAATTCGTCCACATTTCCGCCATTCTCTTGATATTTCTGTCCATGCATCAATTTCTATCTCTGTGCACTAGTAGTTTGTGCACCAATTCTCCATCTATAAGGTTTCAAACTTTAAACCTTATCTTTCAGGGACCTGACGAACATATGTACTTTTGAGTACAATAATTGAAAAAACTAAACAAATCCAACCCCTTTCAGATGGATGACAGATAAAACACCTGAATGATGATGAGCATAAGAAAAGAACAAAGACTGCGACAATCAAGTAAAAAATTGTGCACACATTGAACTTTATGTCAAGCTAGATAGCATGTGCAAAGTCTGAGATTGTGTACCTTCCGAGGAAATATCTATACTGCTGCAGCACACCAGGTGTATAACGATTGGACAAGTCGTAGATTCTTGGGTTTGACAAATCTTGATTTTCCTGCTCTGTGCTTGTAGGAAAAGAAGGTTCTGGAGCTTTTATGTCATCAGTAGTTCCACCTTTAGAAGAAGATGATATTTCATCACAGTACTGTAGCATATCCGGAGGCACGGGGTAGCCGTTGTGAAGCATCCATCGTACAGGCAGCTGTTGAACAGTAAGTCCAGGAGCACTTGGTTTCACTATACCTTCAAGTAAGTCAATAAAGTAGTCCGGAGGATTGACACGTTCCGGCACATTAACACCAAAGCTTCCGAAGTAATCTTCCACTTTCTTAACAGGTCCATGATACACTGTTAGACCACCTTTGGCTAAAAGTATCAAGTCATCAAACATCTTGTACAAAGTATAGCTGAAGGAAAATTTGAATTATGATCTTGATAGATGCAATTTCACAAGAAACATAATCAACATTTATAGGTATGGTACACAAGAATCATCTACATCTAGCAAACCATACGTAATGAGCATTCACATGATTAACATACTTAGACACGTACTAAGTATTCGACAACAAAGACAAATTACTTGACCTTGAAACAATTGTCTTTAGACACTAATAAATCAAGCTTGAACAGTTTGAAATAAAGTAGGAAATTCTCGATATCCAGCAGGCTGGAAGTATAAGACTTCAGGCGGAACAATTTAAATAACTAGAAAAATAACTATTTTACTGATCATTGGACTTATAACAATTACAGGTTGATGTAAAGTTTTTTTTTTTTCGCTCTCTCTGGGTCTTTTTTTAATTTTTTCTTTTTATTTTCTTGGATGTAAACTTGTAATTACTACCCTTACAGTTTATAATTTTATAAAGAAGAATTATATGGAAAATAGTAGAAATTATATATCTTGACATAATTAGCACTCACCTGGGTTGGTGAACAACCATGCAGATATTGACTCCTTCGAGAGCTTCACGTCGAAGAGCTCGAAGAAGTAAATTGGAAGATGAACTGTCTAAACCAGATGTGGGCTCATCCAAGATTAGTAATGAAGGTTCCATGACCATTTCAAGGCCTACATTTACTCGTTTCCTTTGGCCTCCAGAAATGCCTCGCTTCTCTACGGTACCGACAAGTGAATCTCTCACCCCCTGTAACCCAAGGGACTCGATGACTCTTTCAACAACTAGAACCTTATCTGCTTTTGGCATGTCTTTAGAAAGTCTTCATAATTTTCAAGCCCATCACATATTTTTGCAAAGCAGAAAACAAGAAGTTTAGTTTTCACTTATATAAAAGAAGCGATGTAGTTCATGAAATCTATGGGTGTAAAACAGATCAGCATCTGTATGTAAATTTGGACTTGACAAACACGTTGACGTTAAGTGAGAAGCAGATAAAAAAAACATCAGAAAAATATCCCCTGCCAGAATAGGAAAAAGGTGACCTCGTCAAGCAATCATGAGCAAGTAGATTACAGTCTATAAGTAGTTCTTTTAATGCATTATAATATTGGCAAATTAGTCAATGTTGAGTAAAATGTGTCCTAGCATATTCCACATTGTGAGAAGGGACAATCATAAATTAGTATCATAAATAAGTGACCAAGAGTGACATTGGTAAATTATAAATTAGTGAGTAACATAAATTATGCATGCTAAATTAAGAACATGATTAAATTAAGAAAGTAGTAAGTTAAGAAGAGGTATGTTGGGTATGTTTCTATGCAATTTTACTAAATATAGCCAAATTACAAGATATGCGTAAGATTATCACTAATTTGTAACAAATCTTTTTATGTATTACTGATATACAAGAAAGTTTTGAAAGTAACACTAATTTCTAAAAAATTTTCTTGTGATAATTGAACCACTCATGCACAAAAATTGCCATAGATATTATATACCTGCATCGAGCACTAAAGCGGAGGTTCTCTTCAACAGTCAAATTGCCATGAACAATATCATCTTGTGGGACGAAACCTATGATCTTCTTGAAGCAGTGAATGGAGTCGGGCTTTCCATTAATGAGAATTGAACCAGCCACACGGCATCCCCTAATCTTTCCTGCTACAGCAGAAAGAAATGTTGTTTTCCCAGCTCCAGATGGACCCATGACGGCTGATATTCGTCCAGGCGATAATTTCCCAGTCACACTTCTCATCAGATGTTTATGTTTGTTTCTCAGAGTTATCGTAAGGTCCTTAAAAGAAATCTCAATTGAAGGACGAGTCTTGACATCTGTATCAGTGGCCATATTAATTACACCTGAGAAGGTCAAGTTCTGATTCTTCTGCTCCATAGCTTTCTCTTTCTCAAGTTGACCGTACGCATACTTAAATATTTGACTCTTTGTGTGAAGCTGCTTAGCCTTTGGCATTTGTTTTTTGATATGCTTATTACCTATCTCGACATCAAATCCCTTGTGACCGTCTGGATCACTTTCAAGTGATTGCACCATTTTAGTGAGATTTCCATCCTTCTTCTTTCCTTTGGAAGCACCACCTGAAGGAGGTGGAAGTAGTGAAGAAGTAGCTTGATTTGAACCATTAGATGGATCTTCTGGTCCTGCAGCATTTTTATTACGTGAAAATGTACGTGATAGCTGTTGTTGCAAGCCTGAAGCTCTTTTTTTTGCAGCATTTTTAGCAAGTTTCCACCTTTCTCTTGCCTGAGCAGTCTCCCTGGCACTTCTAGCTGCTCTCTCCCGGGACTTGGCCAGTCTTGCGTAACGTGTTGTAAGGACTTGATCAGAGAAATTGTAAAACACAATAAGAATCAAGCTCAGTACGCCCTGCATAGACAAAAGGAAACAATTTTATGGAAGCTAGCACAAGCAATGACTAAAATGCTAGTCTTTTTCTCTCTCATTGGACATTTTCTTTTGGAGGTGCAGAATGCCTGTCCAAATTATGACATTTTTAAATTATTGCTAAATGAATCTGGTACAGTTCATATTGATTACTCCAAGAATATCGCATTTTCTTGAAAAGATTTTTGTCATACAGAGCTGGTAAAGTTTCATGCCGACTGCTCAAAATAATAAGTTCATCTTTTCCTGATATGGAGTGATGCCCAGGAGGTGGAAGTACATTCCAAGTGCACATGACATTACTTTATATCTTGGGTTGTATAGCAATTAAAGCAAAGTATGTTGGCAAAGAAATTTCACTTACAATGAGCAAGATTCCATATGCATGTAAATTCTGTTGGTCAGAATTTGGATTACATGTACTCAACTTGAAGCAAGCTGCATTATACAGTACACAGTCAAATAACAAAGAGGTGACGTGACATACACGTGCTGTAAACCACAACCACAGTATATTTACCCAATACACAACACTGGTCTCTAAAAGTTGTATCAAACTCCTCTAGAAACAATTTCCATTAACATAATATATAATAGAGATGGAAAACTCATACTACATAGCAATTTCTTATTTTACCCCGAAATCTAAGAATTTCCTCCAGTTTCTCCTGAACTCCATATTGAATACTCAAGGGCTATGCCATATCACATTGGTGATTGTTAGGCATTCAAAACATCTGAGAAATCTAAATTATAAGAAGCTTCATACAACAGAAGTAGAAATTAACATGGAGTTTTGCGCGCCACACAGACACACAAAAAGAACAAAAGAACAGAAGCAGAAGTGAGTAGGCAGATCTTGGCAAACCTAAAAACCGAATCTTCCTCACCACCTCAACGGGCAGAGAAATTTACAGTTTTTGCCATGACCAGTGGCCATTGCAGCTCCTTTTTATTTATAAATATACTTTTTTTTTAAATTAAAAACCACATAAACAATTTAAAAAAAAAAATTGAATTTTTACTACTATTTATCACATCATGTGGGCGGTAAAGGGGGCAAATTGTGGGAAATTATTTTATTCTAAGAGCAAGGGCTGTTTGATATATTTGGTTTAAGGTAAAGGTTGTAAAAGTAAGATTTAACAGTGGGTGGGTACCAAGGGTGATTGCACGAAACTCAGGAGTGTATCCGTAAATTTCCCTATTGAAAACGGAAACCTATCTTTCAAATTATCACTTTTTCTAACAGTAAACACTTCAACATGCTAACAGATTGAATAAGGTAGCAAAATATGATACCTCTTTCCTCCGTGGAGCCCTGCCTGCAGTAGTGTCTGCATTGAAAAATTACAAAGCAAGTAAATACGAAATTGAACTCCATATAGCACGTATAAGAAACAGCTACTTCTTGCATGGTGCTCATTTATGAAAGCGTAAGTGTACCCTTTGGTGCATTGAACCATCCTAGTGGTAGTTGGACAATAAGATCCTGCTGAACAGAATATCTCATCACTACTAGTAACACCAGCCCATGTATCCGCTCCACCGCAAAGATTTGTTTTACCAGGAGGCAATTTATATGCATATCTGTAATTTCCATTACTAACTTATACCAAAAGAAAAAAGAAGGAAAAGGACATAAAAACAATAAGATATGAATAAGATCCAGTTTGCAAATAACTTACGGATCACATACTCCAGTTGACCTATTTAGCCTTGCACGTGGACAATACGAACCCAAAGGACAAGCTACAATAACAAGGGGATAAATAATTGAGAATAATCAGAATAGTATTGAATACTTATGTTTCATCATTTCATGCCCATCTATTGCATCTTTTCCGGGAGAAGTCGAACTTCTGGGAATACCAGTACTAGAATTAAGAGGTATAATAAAAAAGTTCACTCACGTATCATGCAGGTGAGGCCTTTAGGGCAGAAAAAACCTTCGCAACAAGGTTTAGCTTCATCAGTACGCTGTGGAAGATTCCTGGCATTTTTCAAGTCAACCTGTGTATTTGCAGGTACAGTACTCGCCCAACCAGGCTCACATCCAGTGACCCAGGCAGTGAGGTTACAGTTTCGATTTGGCTTAAGAACATTAGCACTAGCATATTTTGCATCCATAAAACTATTGAAATAGACCTTCATTTCTGCTGCTGTGCAGATCCTCTTTGTCGCATCTGACAAATTCATACACATAAGGATTTAGCACTAAGGCCGTGTTTAGCAAAGAGCTGATAACCCAGCTGATGTAGCTTATCAAATCAGCTGGTTTATAACTTAGGAGCTACACGTTTCACGTAATAGTCTTATTTCGCTAGTACTAAAGAAAGCCTAAAGATGACCAAGTATACATAAACCTCTAATGTTGTATTATTACGATACTGTATGACACACATAACATATTTTAGTTTCCTTATGCAAATGTATAAAACTACAAGATAATGGGTAGAGGAAATCCATTTTGGTTGGTACCTTTAAGTTCCCTAACACAATTACTCAAAAAGTCCAAATTTTTCGAGAAATTAAAAGCCCCATTGACATCGGCATCACTGAGAAAGAAAGAAAAGTTAGGAAAATTGGTGAAATATAATGAATGTAGATTGAAAGGAAGAAATATTTAAGCAAGAAAGAAAGAAACTGACAAATCCCTAATGCAATAATCCAAGCTATTGGTAATCTCGTTGTGAAATATCTTCGTAAGATTGAGAATCTGGTTGTAAATGAGGGTTGTGACAAGGGGTAGCACACGAGGATTCCCAGTCTGAGCATATTCGTCTTCATCGACGCACAAAACACAGCGTGAGAAACAGAGAGTAAATAAAAACAGGGCCACCATGGATGGAACTCGAATCACCCTCGTTCCACCCATTTCAATCTTTCTTCCGATGATGATGCTCATGCATCAATTAAGGGAAATTGTTATTCTTTCTTCCCGTTTGATTGACTGTCTGTATATAAAAAAAAGATCGGATTTTTTTCTGTTTGTTCAGCATCAAGTTATTGGAGATTCATGGGGGAAATGAAAGAGGCAAGGACTTTTGGTCAAATGGTGTTTTGGAGGATAGATGTTAGAATGGACAAGAAGCTCCATGGTCGGAAGGAACAAGAAGAATTGGGGCAGAGAAAATGATGCCGGAATTTTTGCTGCCCAAAACAAATGAAATGGCTATGCTATGAAATCCATCTTATATGCTTTTAATGTATATGAGTAGTAGGGTTAATTACCGATACACCCCTGACAAAGGCCGAAATTACATTTTCACCCGTTGTTTCAGACTTCTTTTTTTCTTGCAGTTTCACCCGTCCGTTAGTTTTTTTTCTCATTGGACCCCCTGCCGTTTATTTGCAACGTTACTCAACGGGCCAGCGCAAAAGTCCAAAAAAAAATATATTAATGATGTCATGTTTAATGATTATGACGTCATAATCATTTTTATTTTTGGTTATTGGAAAAGAAATTATGACGTCGTTTATAAATCTGGATACATCGTGCCCGCCCCCCGGGGGTGAAAAAGTACTGAGGGTTTAAATGTAATATTCGTTGAAATTGAAGCCCTAATAAATATTTTCCCGAGTTTTTCTGTGTTCCTGTGAGATGGGATGGGGGTTTGAAAGTAATATCAGAGCAGTAATGACATAATGAGTTTCAATGTAAGCTATATATGTGGAGCCAATGAAAACAATTAGATGAACAACATACATAATCACCATAAAACATTGTCATTTCATTTCAAAATCTGTAAAAAAAACATGGTGATGGATCATGATTCTTTGACCATAGCAACTAAATACCCATGCATCATAAATACGGCCACAATGAAGGCAACTACATCAACAAACAAGGTCGTAAACAGTCCGACAAACACATCTTCATAATGCTTCAGTTTTGATTCCATCTTCTTCTTCTCTTGGAAAACCTCTCGATATTTCAGGAGTACTTGAATCTCCCTACACTCGGCATCAGATTTCTCCCTAATTAAATCATAGATAGCCTCAATCGTTGGCTCCAATTGTATCCCCATCCACTGGAAAGTTCCACTCCCACCACTCTGCTCCCACCGATTTCAAAGAAAAGTACAACATAAATTTTTTTTTTGAAGAATTAAAAATTATATATAACCAATAACTGATTAAACACCAAAAGTGTTCCCAATTACAAAGACCAACAATACAGTGAACCTCTACATCAAACTTTCTAGAAACCAAAATGTAAACACCAAAACTCCTGACCTTACAGAGACGAAGGAACTAAAAACCCGACACACGCACTACCGGCCAGCCAACCAAATAGAAAACACCCGATGTAAATCGAGGCCACCCCATCGTCTAGTATGTCTCAATGCCAAAGCATCAAGCCAAGAGTGAGGGGTCAGAGCCAAGACCAAAATGGAGGAAATGTCAATCAAGTAAGGAAGAAAAACAAGATTGACGATGTTCCATTAAGGTATCCGAGTGATAACTATGAGGAGGGGTAAAGTAATACCTGGATCGCATCCAAAGAATCCCAACGAAACAAGGTCAGGCAGAAAATCAACAGACCACCGACTCAGTCAAAACAAAAACAAGTCCAGAATTCAGCTCTTCCTGTACAGACGTAAAACAACTCCTCGCTTCTGATTACAATAAGTTTAGTATCCCCCGTGGACACAACTCCCACTTCACATAGTTATACTTAGGATTCACCAAATCACGACCTTTTAGCCAAGACTAAACATTGAATTTTATTGCCTCGAAAGCTTCCTCACTGATGAGAGTCTCATCTCGTTCTTTTTACCTTATTCTTGAGAGTCTTTG
>JAYMSR010001141.1:0-10996 GCA_036897825.1 Plantago rigida | reverse complement strand
CGCGCTGCCAGCCGGAAGTCGTTGACAACGGCAAGGATTTCTTTGGTTTTGAGGCACGGAGGAGGCGGCCAGTTAACTCCGCCGTATCCAGGGGTGATGCCCTTATTCGCTGATCAAAGACCATTTGGTTGGCAATCTGCTTCAAATCAAAGGAGAACTGATTTTGCTTCTAATCAGTTTAAGACAAGCTAAAAAATAGATGGCACCTCCGAATGTGATTCTTTTGAATAATCATACTCCCAGAGTGAAAGGTTATCCTAGTGCGGTATCAGATATGGCAGTGGCTACCGTCCGTGATCATAAAACCACCTTTCGTAGCTCGTTGAGAGTAATAAAGTTTTGCTTGCTTTCGAGGGACGTTGTTGGACCTGCACCTGGTGAGTGGTGCCAAAACAACCCTGTGGGAGAGAAAAAAAGGATCCTACTCTGTGGGAGTGAGGAGAGGAATAGTAGTAGAAGATTCATCATTGCTTGCCATTTTCTGCTCAAAAAAATTCTCAACAATTGTTTGTTCACTGATCACCAAACGAAGCATAATAATATTATCAACGAAACTGAACCAACAAGAGTTATTTCATTTCGCATGAGTATCAGTTGAAGTTTTAATTGTTAAATTTTCGACGCTGCACCACAGGCAGGTGCCTACCTACTGCTAGCAGTACCACAACAGTGGTCGGACTTGGTAGCGAAGATTTTCACTACCACAACCATACAAAACACAATCACCAGCACCAATCCCCAACTAATATCATGCAAAAATGACTATCGAAGGATCTCTTGGGTATGGACCGACAAGGCGACCGCAGAATCAGCAGGCAGATGCTCTAGTTTACTGAGGTGGCAAGTGAAAAACCTTGTTCAGATCCCAGAAGACTCTCATCAAACCAAGTCTGGTTTCAGTTTGATCAAAAGAGTTGCAGGTGGCATCCAATGGATGCGGAAGCAAGGTGGATCTTGGAACTGCAAGCTCCGTTACATCCACAACACAAATCCGGGATTGCTCCAAGTTCCTGCTACACCAACTACCATGGACCTGAAATACCTTGGCTTTTCCCATCTCTTCTCCTTTTTCACCAACCAGCACTACGTGTTGCCCAGGTTCAAAGTGCATGATTGGTGGTGTGCTATCGCTTGGCTTGACGACTGAAGTTCCCAGGTCCTTGTCTTCATTGACTCTAGGCTTCATGTCCGCGACCTCATTTATGACGGTTCCCTTTGCCGAAGATGGAGTGCTAGAATTATCTGTAGGACTGTTTGGTAATTCTGCTTGTCCAGAGCTTCCTTGTCTGTCCAGATTCCCCCCCTCGACTGATGGCCTAACATCCTTGGCAATACGGGCTAGCTTAGCCTTTCGGTTATTGAGCCTGTCCAGACACACATAATAAAAAGATCAACAAGATAATATTACAGTAGTCAGATAGTGGTACTACCGTACTGGTATGGTTGTACCAAACTGGCCTGAATATCTATAGCTTAAATTTTTCATAAACAAGAAAACTAACTTCAAGGGATAAAAATAAATGTTAAAAGACAAATCAAACACGTGGTATCCATGCATCCAAGAGAAGACTGATGTAAAAACTGAAGAATGCTACTGGAAATGTCAACTTAAAGATGCACATACCAGTTTTTAAGTCTCGAAGTCGTGACCTCGGTACCCTGATGAAAGTCCAAAAAAATTAATTAATTACAGAGAAGTGCAAGATATGATTGAGCTTATCTGAGCAAATTAAAAAACAGACAATTTCTATTATATTCATACTTACATGAAGACTTATTCTGTCAGCCCATATTTTTAATGAGTTTGCATTGCGGTGCATATTAGGTTCATCCACAAGTGCAGTTTCAATAAGTGAAATCTGTTTGTCATTCATCATAGGCCGTTTGCGCTTCCTTTGATGTGTCTCATCGGACTGCGCAACACCAATCTTTCCATCCTCTGCAATTTCTTCAAAGCCCCTCCCTCTGAAATGAAAATCATCCATCTGATCAGCTGTGCCACGAGTTGGACTAGAATCCGACCCACTTGCTTCGGTAGTTCGATAGTCTCGCTCGTCTTCCCTCATATTTACAGTGGACCCACTGGTTTTACCATATTCCATCACATGTTTCATTTCTCCAGCAATGCTTAGATCTTTGGCGGTTCGGCTGTTTAGCTGGGCAACATCTGGAAAAGTATAATTCTTTGGTCTGCTCGCCTCCATGTTGGTATCGCCATGGCCCTGACGTGCAGCTGCTTCTATGTGCATTGGTGAAGAATGCACCCCTACATCTTGAGCAATCTAAAAGTAGATTTTAATCAATCAGTGATGACATAAACTAGATGGTAAAGAATTAGGAGCTGGAAGTGCAGAACGTTCAGCTTAGAAAGAAATTTCCTGGTTCGATATGATCATTATCCGAAAACAAATAGAACATACCAATGTAAACAAATTTTGGAGATAAACTCAGATGCCAATACAAGATCTCAAGCATATTGTTCAAACTGAAAGAAACATCAATATACAATGAAGTTGAACTGTTAAAGTCGCATCATTATTATTTAGTTTCGCACAGCAAATGCAATATCTCAAGCAGTTGATGCCGCATCACTCTTATTCTGTTTCACATAGCAAATGCAATATTTCTAATATGATTTGGATTTCCTCAAAGGCTGTAGTTTAACAGCATTGAGTAGGCACAGTGACAATTTCAACATGGATATTAATGAAGAAAAGGATAAAGATTGAACTTGAGAAAAGACAGCGCCGGAAAATAAATGGAGTACTGGAGGGAAAAAAGTTTTTACTTGGATTGGATGGTCTTCACATGCACCACGAACTGTAGTATCAAACTGATTTTTAAATAATCTAAGTAAAAAAAACACTATTAGAATATGGTCACATGTGCAATAATCAATAAAGCGAACGTTGTGTAATGCTACTTTTTGAAGTTTACAAATTTTATCAAGCTTAAAGCTGTCTCTTATAAAAAAAAATAACGCTGAAAGTAAAGCTCAATGATGTCTCTGCATAAGTTATGTAGAGAACTAAGAGAGAAGCAGATTACAGCTTTTTGTGGCCATCTCCCCAACTATTCCAAACTTGTTCTGGTAATTTCCAAGAAAAATATGTTAGTCCTAGTACCCTCCATGTGTTCTTACCTTTCATTATCTATATTCCTCTGTTCGAGAGATTTTAAAAACTTTATTTACTTTAATTAAGCAGTTGTTTTGAACATACATAGATGTGAAACAGTGACAACTTGAGCTTAATTTTTACCCACTTTCATTTTTCATTATTATTGCAAACACAAACAACTTTTAATTCTTTACTATTACTGATTAGTTGCAACTTTTAACCTCCACGACACCAGAAGCATTACAAAACACTTCGTACATAAAACATAACTACTAATGTGTGAAGAGGGGAAAATGTGAATCTAAGGGAAGCATGCCTATGAGGAGCAACTAATGATCAATGACCAGTCACATGAAGCATTAAGAATCACTCCAAACGTAAAGTAGTTGTAACCTATAACTTCTCCGTCGCCAGAAGCATTCTGACATACTTTGTAATATATAACAAAGAATGTGTGAAGTGGGAAATATATAAATAACAAATCTAAGAGAAGCATACCTATGAGCAAACTAAATAATGAATGACCATAATTTACAAACTATGAAATATTTGTGGCTTGATATTAGCATGCAGACACCATACATATTAAGATTTACCTTAGAAGCTGCACATCTTCTTCATTAAGAAATCTTGGAACTAAAGACTCTGCATGACTCAAGAGTGAACCTGCACCGCAGAAGTGGTTATAAGAGAGATCATGTGCATTGTGCTAATTTGAAAAGATATCAGGGAGAACAGTACATAAGTTTTTTCTGACAGTCATAGTCCTGGAGGTCATTGCTGGCGAGAATCCAACAGGTGGTTCTTGAGGTTCCTCCATTAAAAGATTGATAAACTTGCCGAGAAAAAGACCCTTTTCATCTGTATTGGTAAAGAATTTCATAGTTATTTTAAGTTAAGTATAATAGTCAAATCCAACCACTGAGAAAATGGAAATGTTACTTTACCTTGACATACGTCACGGACAAAACAGTGAAGGTTCGCTATCACTTTAATCAATAAAGATGTTATAGTATGGGCATATATTTCACGAGGTATACTGCAGGGAACAAATTAATCTAAATTTATTGCTCTCAACAGAAATTTGCATTTCTTATTTTAAACCATAAAACAGTTTAAAAGACACTTACTCCAGAGTTGCATTGTCTTCACTTAGTGGTAAGTGAGATGAGCACCAACCAGACAAAAATTCTGCATGTGGAACCGAAACGAGAGCCACCAAAACTTCCGGCTGAAGGGACAAAATACAAGAGTCAGAAAATACTACTCCATAAATAAATGAAGTGCACCATATGCTCGACATGATATGTGAGGGCTTCCAATTTACCGTAAGATTGTGGAGATAACACAAGGGCACTACTTAAGAACATGTTACTACTCATCTATCATAAACTAATCAGCATCAAGAATATTCTTCCCAATGAATATGAATCAAACTTAAGCAAAGAGTTTTCTAAGCGGAGGAAATGAATTCAATATATCACGATAGTTCTTCACTAAGAAACAAGTGAATTTGAAGCTGAACTGAAAACAGGGAAGGCACCAACAGGCAATTAAACAGCCAAGAGATCGTAGAATATCACAAACTAGCTACCATATTATAATCTAACGCATTGCCAAAACTATATAAGTGGGAGCAGGTGAGTGTATAAACCTTATATGGAAATAATAAATAATATAGTGTGACCGTGCATCATGCTGAGATATATGATTCAAAGAATAGTAGGTAACTATTCAAAACATAAGTGGAATTCTAAATAATTTACTGAGAAGTGAGAATAATCCTGGGAACAATATTATGAGGAACTTATAGCTATCAATATGTCAAATGGCTTAGGATAATAAAGATAATTCCACAAAAGCTTACAAATTCTGCCATGAAAAACGGCCGGAAATTTGAATCATCAGAAAAGATATCTGCCACACGCATTGCATTCAGTTCCAGTTGCCCTTTTAAATGAAATATCTCAGAGGAAACGGTTAGCTTCTTGGAATTCACACCATACATTTTCTTCAGTAGTTCAATAACCTAAAAAGAACAGATGGCAAAAGCATGTAAAGTTCTATATCTACTGTTGGCATTATTGAGCACATCCCGAATTCTGCATTCATGAAACGTATAATATTAGTCTCTATTGCCAACCTGTAGAGCAATAGACTCAGCCAAATCCCGACTTTGAGCTGTACTGACAACTTCGTCCAGGTAGGTCGCACTCTCCTCACAGAGACACTGGAGCTACAACATACAAAAAAAATTAAAAAGGAAAGATAATAGCAGTCACCTTAAGTATGAATAAAGTATGTATGTGCGATAATTCTGAAGTCTGAAACACCAAAATGTCCATTAATAGTTTGAATCAATTTAGACTTACAATAGACAGAGCTTGCGACTTCAGTCGGGAGACAGATGACAAGTAAGAAGGGGACTGACTATACTGCGGAGATAACTTTAACTTCATTACAGCCTGAACCAGTGAAAGAACACCTCCATTGCCACATAACCTCTGACATATAGAGGGGGGGGGGAATTTAGATAAGAGAGCAAATTATCATAAGATAATAGATGTTAGCAATAAGAGTGAGAATTTAACAAGGCAATAAACAGAGCTAAGACCATCTCCAACAGGGTTTTACCTGTTGGAGTAGAATCCAGCAGGGTTTACCAGACTCTACCTGTAAAACCAGTTTTATCCAGTTTTACTAGTTTCTTTTTAGTTTTACTTTTCTTTTCTTTAACTTTCTATTTTACTTTCAATTTAATTTATTAATAAAATTAAATGTTATTACTGTTATTTTATTTTTCTAGTTTCATGTGGAAGAAATGTTGGCAACTTTCGGGTACATTTTTTTATATATCAATGTTCTTTTCAGGGTGTAATTGATTCAAAATCTAAGAAGTAATGAGAAAAAGAAAATGTGAACACTCCCTCCCATTTTAAATAAATGACATTCTAGCCCTGTGCACACCAATCAAGGAAAATATTTCTTCCGAACTTATCCAGAGTGATAATGAATCAAAATGAGTGAAAAACGTGGGAGAGTTTACCTCCGTATGAATGATTAGGGACATTAATGAATTGAAAACTGTGCAATAGTTAGAATTTCATTTATTTTGCTAAAGTTGAAAAGACTGGAATGACAGCCTTGAGCAATTTCAAGGAGATAGGAAGTGTTCTTGATTTGGCTCCAAATAATGGCCGGGAGTAGTTATCAAAGCTCCATATGGAAATCTAAAATTGAGGGGCAATGCTAGTATTAGATAAATAACCCAGTTAATCATCAATTACCAGAACCTAGAAGAATCAATCAAGCAATACAATTCGATCAAGATATTCACTATAAAAATGCCATTTGTGCGCATAATCAGGGCATTATGCTTCCATAATTCAGATACATAATAAATCAACTTATCTTGTTTATAAATGTGATCTTGTTCTTGTCATGGAGACCAACCCTTTGGGTGTGCATTGGGTAGAAACCTTGGGCTTATGCAATAGTATGCAACCCACGCTACCAAGTACCAAGTAAACTGAACCTAGTGCGACAGGCTCAAACCTCAACATCATAGACCTCAAATTAGCTTCTTGTGGGGTTTGAACCTAAGACCGAGAGAATACCTCTCTTTTAACCAACTAGGTAACTTTTAAGGTAATCTCGTAAAGTGAACAGGAAAGATCAAGCTCAACATTCATGCATTTTGAGAGAATCAAATACCGTACTGTAGAAGTTGAACAAACCTTGTTCCGGACAATAAACTCTCGGAACAATTTCTGATCACAGCAAGATTTCAGAAAATGTAGAGAGCATTCACATTGCTGGCAAAGATGAATTAAGGTCTCTACATCGCTCGGGGATGTGTTTTCACCGGATTCAACATGTTGAGAAGAAAGCTTAGCCTGAAGTACCGTGACATTTATACAAACTGCAGCAAATGCTGCGTCTATAAATGTGTCAGTCTGCAAAAAGTTAATGAGAACATCTTCAAGCTCATTGGGCAATATATGTTTATAATTCATACATATGAAATGCTGGTTGTAGTATCTGCAATATAAATAAAAAAAGGAGATTACATGTCCAATTACCTTGGGATATGCGGTCAAAACTTGAACTACCTCTTCGTACTGTGGAGAAATTATCACAGTGAACAATTTTAGACCGCAAGCGACCAGGGCTGAATGCAACAGAACTAAATCATTGGGGGCTTGCAGAAGTTCCTAGGAGACAAAGTAATATCAGTAGACATCCACAAGCAGAGAAACGAATCCAAGAACACAGAAAATGAACCTGTCTGTATGCACCAAGGACGACTATCAAATAGAAGACAAGGTCAATTAGTTGTTCTGATACTTTCATGTCTTCGAGCAATATCTATATCAAATTTCAAGGTGTAAGAATCATAGTCAAAATGGAGATAATAAAGTAGATCATGAGATTCCCCAGAGAATATATGCACCCAAAAGCTAATAATAGACTATAAATAAGTGCATCTTAATACAGAATTTGAATAAAAAAGTAAGGAAAAAGAATAGTTCCAAGGATATTATAGACAGGGCCGATTATTCATGGTTTAAATAATTAAGTATGAGGCATGTAGGGAAAGTCAAATACAAGGACGTTCGCAAATATATACTGTATGTCAATCAATGCCAATGTCATTTTGCACTCAGGAAAACAAGTTATCTGCATTCGGACGAGAGGAAACAACCTAAAAGATAAAATTATAGGGTAAAAGTGCTCATAACATAATCGGATCTAATAAACTATTTGAACCTTACGAGGATCGTCTTTTTCAAATAATGAAGGCTCTTCGATACCTTGGTGACCTTAGGAAATCTCATATCATTGGCAATTGAAAGTAAATAAAGTTCATGAAACAGGATGGAATTGACCACATTGAAATGACAAATGTAGAAGAGTGGCCATGAAAGAATTTTTATCATGATTCTCTCACATTGTAGTACATAATCTCTTCTTGAAACAATAAGTTAAAACACCCATGCTTAGTGATTTACAGGCTGCTTTTATGCAAGTAAAACAACCATGAACCAACTTAACATTTTTCAAATATTGTAATAAACAGTGCAAGACCTCCTCAATTTTCGGCACGCGAGTTGCAAGATCACACATGGCATGCAACAGGAGGACCCCGCATAACAAGTACTTGAAGGTGGACTTGTCCCTTTTCCAAGCCATTGTCACAGCAATGATGTGAAGAGGAAGATTTCTTGCAAAAAATGTGATATCAATCTGCAGAATGAAATCTAGCCTTTTTCAAAGTTTCACCAGTAAATGAAACAAAGGATTATTTATACAAACCTTCCCTGTATAATCTACAAATTACAATAAACATGTAATCTCGTTAGTTTCTTACATTATTTATGATCCCCTGCCATTAGCATTATATTAATTACACAAATTTGGTCAATTGTTAAATCGCCGCTCACATTAAAGTTAACCAGAACTTCCAAAATTACCCCTGATTAATGTTTGAGTTTACCCCTCAAGTCAAGGAGTCTAAAGTGAAAAAAAATTGAAAACGCCTGAAGCCCTGAATAATAAATTTTTCATCAAAGAAAGATGTTTTCTTCAAAAACATCTCAATCGTCATCATCCTACCCATTTCAAGTCAATAGCTGTAATAATAAAGCTAAACAAGAATAGAGTGAAAAAAGAACACTAATATGCAGTAATATTACAAGTATATTCTTTTAGAAGTTCATGTTAAAGAGTGTGGAATTAAGTTCTTTAATATTAAAATGAAAAATAATAGAGTGAATTAAGTTCTTTAATAGTAAAATGAAAAAATAATAGAGTGAAAAAAATAGAAAACACTTTATTACTCCCTCCGCCCCGGTTTGATCTTAGAAAACTTGCAGGCCCCTTTTCGTGAACTAGTCATAAAAACTTGAAAAAATACATTGACCTTCTTGTATTAATCCTATTATTGGTTCACTTTCACAAAAATTACTTCAAGACATTTTATTGCTAACTTCAGTCAAATACTAACATTGACTGACCAATTTAACAGCGGGGGTTCATAATGTAAGAATATAAAGTCTTGTGAAAAATTGCTTCTACACTTAACTTGTGTAAAACTGGTTTCTCCTTGGTCGCATAAGCAACCAGCTTGGTCACTCAATGCCAACCAAACCTATTTTACAGCTAGTTAAGTGCAAAAATGATCTTATAAGATACTTACTCTAACCATGAAACAAAAACTCAAAGAGTAGTTTCTTAATTTGACATCAACCTGTATTTGTGATCCGTCCTCAGCAATGCGCTGAATCACATTGCTACTCCCAGAGTCCTTGATCAATTTGATAAGCTGCTGCGGAGTAAGTTCGTGCAGTCCTTTTACCGCCGCAATTAAATCAAAGCCCTAAACAAAGAAAGCACAACAATGTTCAGGCAACCTCATGAACTTTTGAACACCGAGTCTAATTAATAGAAAGTTCCACCAAATGTTCTGTGATGAAAACTAATGAAATGGTTTCTCAGCCAAGACGGTTTAAGTCATGCATGACCTCATTGTAATCCCCATTGCTCCAAAACAATACAATTCAAGGAAGTCCATTTTACTTGCCTAACATATTGCATGAATTTCACTTAAACTGTAGAACTAAAAATAATACTCCCCAGTGAAACAAAACAGAATGCTATAGACAATCGTCAGATAGTCCAAAAATATAATACTTGCCCATGAATAGAAGAACAATCAGCCTGTGATCAAACCAATGGTGTGAAACATAACAAAGGGGCACATATCCAAATTATAAAACATCTCTTACGGGCACTTATTCGGGCATGAAACTCGTGCATGAAATGCTATATCTTCTAAGTAAATACCACAAAACAATCCCTGTAAGGGAAAGTAAAAGCAAAATTTCACAAAGTACTAAAATCTCAAAAATCCTCATCTTTCCTATCTCGGCCAGATTTCCGTTCATACACCAGTCCAAAGTCAACAGATTACATCGATACTAACGACTAAAAACACATACCAAATCAAAATTCAAACAAAAATCAACAGAATTAGAACACATTCAATTCAACTTACAGGAGGCTCATCTCGGCCACCAGACACATTTCTCAGCTCTGAACTGGTTGGAGCATCGTCCCATCGCCTCATTTTGCTCCTAACAGAACATAAAAATAATAAAAACCAAACACAGATACATTAATGCCAAACTCTTGCAAAAGTCACTCCAAGTGTATAGCACAATCAACTCATTTACATCATCGACTTCTCCTATCATTTAGTAAAATTAATTATTTTACAATTACAATACTTCCTCGACATTAACAATAATAATAATAATACTCATGCGAAATGACAGTCGTTATAAAACACTTCCATAAAAACAGAAAATCAATGCATGTGAGTAATACTCATTCCACGAGATAGCATTTACGAGCAGATTTATAGGCTTCTGAAGAATAGCGTAAGAATCTAGTTGAATTGAGTAAACGGAGAATTTTAGACTTCAATTCAGCCCTAACTGGTGCGTAAATCCATAAAATTGACAGAGAAATGAATGGTAGAACTTACTGGTTTGTGAAATACACGAGAGTTCTTAAGAAACTTGGACTGAAATGGAAAGAGAATCAATCAGGTGGATGTGTGAGTGTGTGTATTTTTTTTTTCTGAGTGATGAAACTGATGATGATGACGATTTTCGTTTTTTTTTGTTTTATAAATAGGCAATCTGTGCAGGGTGCTAACATACGCCGCAGTCCTATTTATATTTCTATGAGAAAATTACAAAATCACCCATGCTAGATGGTCACTTTGCATATTAATACCTGACCCTAGATTTATTAAAAAAAACGAGATTTTGGAAGATTTAATTACATATGAACCCACTGGTCAACGCCTG
>JAYMSR010001140.1:0-11000 GCA_036897825.1 Plantago rigida | reverse complement strand
ACGGTCTCTCACAAAAGCTTATAATGTTTCTCTCGCAAAATATGTGATCGGAGTTCTTCATGACGGAGCTAAGTAGCTCTGAAACGGAGGATCACTAGAGATGATTCGTGGAAGTGGATTGATCACTTCACAATTCACATTCAATGAAATGTTGATACTCCGATCTTCAATCAGAATACAATTCAAAGACAAGTACTCCAAGCCAATCAAAATTGGAAACCTATTTCACAAGCCAGCTATTACAGCTAAAATAACCTAGAGATAATTATCACATATCATGTACAACAAGTGTGAAGATTTCCTCCACCCCACAATAAAATAAGACCAGAAACGAAAAAAGAAAAAAAAATTACAGATAAATACTGCATACAAGATTGCATTTCAGTCAATAATCAGAATACAATTCGGTGGTGGTTGAAGGAGATTTGATCTTCACATGTCCAAAACAATCAAGCCCTTAATTTGAGATTGATTTGCAGATCAACAGTGATGGTGAAGGGTTAATGGTTCCTTCAGGATGATATTGGCTCATAAGGATATTGTAGCCATGGATGTTTCAAGGCCTCTGCTGCAGAAGGTCGCTTTGTAGGGTTTACTTCAAGAAGATGAGCAACAAAGTCAATGAAACCTTGGTCTCCCATTGGCAACCTGTGTCTTAGGGATGACTTTTTAGGAATCAAGTATTCCAGTCTGCTGGTGTCCTGGTGACATAAAAGGCGTGCCAGAATATCAGTTTTCAAGTTGAAAAGAGAGAACGTTCTCGAAAGCAAGCATCTAGCTCTGCCTGGAATAAGATTGAGTTCCATCAGCTCATATGTGTTCTGTGTCCCTTTGAACAGATTTATTGGATCAACTGATGGAACAGCTCATCTCATAGGTGTTCTATATCATTTGCAAATTATTGGTTTATTTGTAAGCTGGTGGAATGATCATTCTGTGTGGAACTGTGGAACTGAAAGTATGTAGAGAGGATAAATAGACGGGTACCTGGTTCCTCTCATAAAGCATATGATTTTTAGTGAAATATTTGTATGTATCTCGTCCTTTTGCAAGCATCTCTTGCTCAATGGGGCCGATAATTCCTATTACTCGAGCAAGTAAAGTAGCCGGAGAATCATTTTGAAATAGCACCTGCACAACAGTAGTTTTAGTATACTTGGGCATTCCAGGAGGTGACAATGCAACATGCCCATGTTATACAATAACAAGAAAAGGAGTGACATAACTATACAAGATAGGAAATCCCAATTGTGAGCAAAAAAACAACAGTTATTTTGCAAACATATATAATACTTACAAAGGATGTGATCTATTTCAAGGCATTAAAGATGTCTACAGATAGGTAAGGCTTCAAGTGAATATATATAATCCAGAATGCAGTATCAAGTGACATTTGATGTGTAAAAATAGCATACTGTTTGAACGTTGCCATAATTTATTCAAATCAAAGATTTCAACAATTGAGAAACTTAAAGTAGCATCAATGGCAACAAACTATTGAACAACAATTCCTAAAATACGGACCTTGGAAGCACATAGTATTATTTTGTTTTCTTTGATTAGAGACAACAAATGGAAAGTGAAGTAGCTATAGCACCCGATGTGGGATACGGGGTATCACACCCAAAGCATCAAGAAATGAAATGGAATTGAAGTAGAAAGAGGTGGCAGTAAGAGTAACATAAAACTGCATTTGTGCTGAAAACTACGACTGACAGGATAAAATCAGTTGTACTTACATTTCCAGTGCAAAGTTCAGCCAGGATACAGCCAAGGGACCAAATGTCAATTTTTTTGTCATATGGGAGTCCCATAATAACCTCTGGTGCGCGATAAGACCTGGATTGAACATATGAACATAGATGATCTGTTTCAAAGCAACTGCTTCCTAAATCGATGACCTTGATCTCACATCTACTGTAACTTTTGACCAATATATTCTCGGGTTTCAGGTCACAATGTATGAGGCCTAGACCATGCAAGAATTGAAGTGCTTCCAAGCACTGGATGGTAATTGACTGCACATCAAAATTGCACCTAAGTACCAATATTTAATTCATATACAGCAACAGTAATCATTCCTACAAACCTGCAGCCTTGGCATTGTAAAGTAGACTTCTCCCCCAGATTCTCTATTAAATTTGTGGAACTCATACAGGTTTGCTTTAAGCAATTCGCACACAATCAACAAATGCTCCTGCAACATAAAAATATAAACGGTGTCAATCTCATATACTGTGGGCATGCAATTTTGCTTGAATGTCCTCCTTTCCTTAGTTTGTCCCAATACAAGTGTCTATTTCCATTTTCTGCCAAATTTAATCTCCACCATGCTTAACCATTACCCTTATAATACACACACAGTATTTATTACTTTACCAACCCAATATCCATTATGTATTCAAATAATACACCACGTATTATTTTATTCATTCTTTATCTGAATAATCCCCATTAATACCAACTTTTCACCAATACTATTACAATACTCCTTAAAAGAATTTGCCCCAATCAAGTAGACATTTGAGGGATTCGGAGGGAGTACTCAGTTCTTTCTTCCTTTCATATATGTATCATCTTCAACTCGAATCAAGTACAAGTATGCCCAAAGGTTTACATAGAAAGAACTTCCCATCTAAATATTTAAAGACCAAACAAGCACACCATGTTAGGCCTAACTGTATGTTTGTACTCTCCATAGGTTTGTACTATGGAAGTTATACTCGGGGAAAGCTTTCTAAAAATAGATAAAGAAAAAGACAGTAATGTTCACCGGTAGATGCACAAATGCAACAATAGAAAAGAATGATATAACCATTGAAATTGGTTTCTCCGGAGCATGTGAAATGCTAATACTGGATTATAATACTGAGAAAATGAAAGCAAACACACCCCATTATGGCATTGCCACTGGTTTCAACATTGGCACTTATAACTTGGCTAAAAACATCAGCAATGTTGTGCTCATATAAAAGCGATGAAATAAAGAAGCACTCACTCGGTAATAGAAATAATCATATAATCGCAGGAGATGATACTTGTCAGCAGGATCATGCTTGTTGACATACTTGAGAAGCTTAATTTCATCAAGGCTCTGATCAAAAAAGTCCTTGTTATTCTTAATAATCTTCACACAAACATCCATGCCAGTGTGCAAGTCATGTGCCTGTATAGCTTTGCTAAATGCAGCTGATCCAAGATATTCGGTGACATGATAGCGCCCAGCAATGACCGAGTTTAAGACCACGTGGAAATTTTTATCCTCCTCAAAGCCAGTTCTGCACAAAAAAAGGAATCACAAATAAGAAGCATGTTTCAATACCACTACTATATAGATAGAAAAGAAGCAACTTAGGAATTTTTGTCCTCGTCAGGGCCAGAACAAAATACAGAAAGAATCACTATCAAGAAGCATGGTCTGCTACCACTACATGCAGACTTGAGAAGAAGAAAAGCATCTTGGAAGCTGAAATCTTAAAATTGTTGCAAAGCATGTGATTGATGCTGACAATTGGCAGAAAATTCCTCAAGTCAACTTAAACTCTGAGATGCTATCCTGGATTTTTTGGCTCGCCGCTTCACGGGATTGTTAGCACCGAGCCAGTGATGCAGAATAGGCAGCATATGCACACTTGACAAAACAGGTCTAAATCAAGAGTACTTCATGATACACTATATAGCTTCATCATCGATTGTCACCATGGCAATGATTGATTCAACTTTTACTAAGTCAAACTAAAAATCATAACGAGCTATGTATAGAAAGAAAGAGGTGACTTGAGGTTTACTGTGGTGAGTGATATTATATGGTTTGAGAAATAGTTGAACAGACAAAAGGATCGGCCTTTTATCTGATGTTTAGTTTAGTGCCTAAAGATGGATATCAGTACTAGCATAGGAAATCACAAAGAGGAGCCAATGATATGTGCATCACTTGATAATTCAATGACACAGCTGCATACCTGTTTTTCCGGTGGACAATTTTCAAATTAAAGGTTTCAAATTCGTCTTCCTGTGCTTTGATCTGCTTCACCTGCTCTTGCACAGCAGCAGCTTCTTCGTCCTCCAATGATACCTCGGGCTCTTCTATTTCACCTGTTGTTCTTCCCTCTTCTTTTATATGGTTCCTTTCATGATAGCCATAATTTGAAAAGGATGAAGGACTAGAATTTCCTGATTCTCCAGCCACCGCATTTTCGTCCCTTGAGCTTTTGACAGGTGAAGAGTCATTGCTCTTGTGCCTCCATAATGCGAGCATGTCATCATTAGGCACACCATAGATGTCCGCTTCAGCACAGAGAGCTATGTCTCCCTTGTTCGACCACACAGGTTTGCTGTCATTTGTTGGCACCGATTTTCCATCTCTAGGAGGGGGAAACGAGAATCCAGCATCCATGTGATTCCTTGTCTGTGTATACACAGCCTCATCATGACACATCACATGTTTGTCAGCATTATATAACCTTGATCTATTTCTTGTTTTGATGGACTGAGGATCATGATCTTGAAAGTACTCCAGCTCTCCTCCCTCACTACTACCTCCGACCAAACTTTCACGTACTTCGCTGCCCATTTCAGCAGCATCACTGTTGATTCCAACACCAATAGATCTAACTGAACCATGTTGATCCTCATCCATAATGATATCCTCCAAGTGTGGCCTTCCACCATCATTCATAATTTTTCCATCCCCTAGCATAATGAGTTCATTATTCTGGGAGATGAAACCCTGCCAGACAGGTTCTGCACGCATCAGATCTAATTCAGCAGCATCCATTAATTGCCCATCATATTGACCAATCGAATTATTCTCGTTGTTCCTCCTATACATCACAGTGGTTGACAACCCAACAGGATTATCCGAAGGTATGACAGGTTCAACAATTTTCAACTGGAAATTCCTTTCCCCGGATAAGTAAGAATCCTCCTCTGCAAACGACTGATCATCTTCATCATCTTTGTTTTGCCTGCTTTCCTGAGGGTCTGGAACACTCCCATGTCCTGTTCCCTTTTCATTGTCACTAGGGTAATCAATTTCATGTGCCAGGAACCAGGTCTCATCTTCTATTGGTTGTCTCATATAGCCAACATCTTCATCATCTTCATATTCATCAGATTCCCAGTATTCATTATTATAGTCAATGGTTTCGCTCAACCCGTCACCTATAGTGGCAAAACCAGAAACAAGATCAGAAGTATCCTCAGCAATACCCTGACTAACAGAGAGCCAATTGCCTCCTCCTGGCCTTTTCCCTATGCACCATTGTTATAGAAAAGAAAGTAACCATCAATTGGAAAGCTAACGAAGAAAGCACTTGTCTGAAGAAAGGAAAAGGGGGATATGATATGTATGTATATTGGATAACAGATTAAGATGGGAAATACTATAAATCTCAGTAGTCTTCAAAAAATGAAAAATTGAAAGTGAGGGTATAACAGCATGTACACTTCTCAATCATGTTTAAGAAGGACTGGTAGATAGGAAAAGAAACAGCAAAGCTGCCTTAATGTATGAACACTCCATAGCCAATGGATATTGAAGGACCATGAAAAGAAGAGTGCTTCCATCCTTGGGGGAAAAGATACAGAAAAAAAAAATGAGTGGCCTAAGAAAATTTGCAACACTTTCTCCAACATTGTAGCCAGTCAAAAAATGGAAGTCCCCTATCCTACACTAGATTTAACAAGGTAGCACATAAGCAAAATGACCAAAAAAAAGCACCACACAGCATTAGTTTATCAGTGCTCTCTCAAGTAATTCAGTAATTTTTAAGATTGGGATGTGAATATGTCAAATGGGTCCCCTGACTTAGAAGAGCAGGTAACAAAGGATTTGCTCCCATTCAGATCCTTGATAAATACAATGCTAGAAAACGACAGTTTTGTATGTTTCTTAAAGAAGAATGACTACTCTTTACACAGTAAAAGTTCTAATATTTAGGTTGTCCAGAAACTAACCAGCAAGATTGATTTCCTGGCCAAAAGGCACGTCGAGGAAGGACCCTATGAGATAACCATAGTCAGCATCCAAGATCTTGGGGCCGGGTCCATCACGTTCATGCTTTTCATCCCAATGAATATTGAAAGGCTTGTTTTCTGAATTGAGCCTCACAGGCGGTAGCCGTGGTAGCTCTTCCTTCTGACTTTCTGAAACAAGATATTCTAAAGGACTATACTCCTTAGGGCCATCATTCTCAGACTTGCCAAAGTACAGAGATCTTCCCACCTCATCCACTTGCTGCTTTATCGCTGATCTGATGTCATTAAATTCTGCTTTCCTTTTCTCTTCCTTTTTACCAGCACTTGCGTAACTAGTTGATGTTTCTCCATTAGAGAAAGGTAACACAGTTTTCACTGTACAATCTCTCCAAGGATCTGAAGAGGGACTGGCAGACACATCATCAGTGGACCAGGGATTGTCAATAAGGAAACCCTTTGAACTCATACCACTTGGCTTTCTTTGTTGACCAGTATCTTTCTTTAATTCTACACTAGCATTACTAACACTACCAGACGGTCCAGACCAAGGTATTCTCTTCTCACTGGAGGAGCTAACATCTTCCCCTGATTTTGAATTAACCTTTACACTACAGTAAGTCTCGGTGGGACTCGACTTAACCTTACCAGAAACTTGGTGTCCTGAAAAGCTGCTTTGGACATAACTGTCATTGTCATTCTCATCAGAAGGAACCACACCATTGCTTGTGCTGTATATAGTAGGATATAAATCAAGAACAGTATCATCTGAATTCTTGGAGGAAGAAAACTTCGTATCACTCACTCCGGCACTTGCACTATCGTGACTCTTTCCAACAGTATCACAGATTTTCAATTTGTTTTCCAACCCTTTCGTCCTCGTCCCACTCTCTACTTCTTTCACCACAAGCTCCTTATTGGCCTCAACACTACTCGACGTTAACAAATCATTACAACCTTCCGCACTGCGACGGCTGATCTCTATTGTTCGATCATCTTTCACAATTTTTCCCTCCTTTACTCCTTTCTTTGTTCTACTACCTAACTCGTCATTTCCTAACGCAAGCTTTTGAAGAATGCCATTCAATTCAGGCCTGTTACCCAATTCACTTCGTAAAGCAGCCTCAGCTTTCGTAAACTTGTTCCGGTTCAGAAATTCCAAAATAACATCCACACCACTGGAATCAGCCATTTATATACAAAAAGGCAGCTCCCAGCCAACCAAAGTACTACAACTGCCACTCAACTAAACCTGGAAACGGAAGCCAAAACACAACATGAGCTGGAGCCAATAGCTTTATCACTACATCTCAATCCCCTACGTACTAGTAACGTATTAAACACCCAACTACCTCCCTTCATTTCCAAACTACATTAACGAAGCAAAAATTGACAACCATAAGGATCCAATTGCAAAAAAAACATATGAAACTTGACATTATTCGCATTTATTGTACACACTGCTCGAGCGTGATTCAGTGAAGATCTGAGCTAGATACGAAACCCTAGAAAACATAGAAGACTAGTAAAACGAACAACAGAAACGGCAATTACTGTGCATACATAACAGAGGAAGAGGAAGCTTACAGATCGAAGAAAATAGAAGTGGAGGAGACGAAAAGGGTACTCTTGAATCCATCGCCAAAAGCTTAAGAAATGTGAATAAACATTTGAAGAAGAAACAATACAGCACAGTGTGTTGTGTTACTACTTGGCAAAAATAATAAATAATAAAATGATAGTTTGAGTATGAAGATTATTATTGGATATTTGGATGAATAGAGAAGCTAATGATATTTTCGCATTCAGAAATTTTGAAATTGTTCTGGTTGGGTTATGTTATGTTATGTTGGTTGGCGTCACTTGACAGACAGGGTTACATTCTTTTAATTATTTCGCCTGCAAAACTCAGGCCTTGCCCTTTCATTAGATAATATGGAAAATTACATTTGCATTTCAGGAGTCGACTATCTCATTCATCGAGTTGTTATTGAGTCCGAGCTCATACTAATCGACCCATATGAGATTATATAGTCTGGACGTCCTTCTCTTGTCTCATGGACCATGTAGAATTGGTTGCTCGTAACTGCTCTTCGAGAGATAATCTCTAGTTCTACAAGCCAACACATGTAACGGACAAACTTTTTGGAGTAGGGAATTGATACGATTAGTGTTATTTCTAAGCTATAATTAAACTTTGTGACTTTACGGTAACTCATTTTTAATTGTGGGACATCTCATTCGTGCATGTCAGGACCAACTAACCACACCTCTAGTGGATTTGGGGTTGGTTTGACTTTATACCAATTTTAACGACTAATCATTAATCGATTGAGGTTTATGTTTGTTTTAAAGGAAATTTACATATACACCCCTCCTCAACTTCCGCATGCCCCATTAAAATTTACAATGCACCTTGTTACTCTTAAATTTGTGTTGACGTAATCAAAATTAGAAGTGCACTGACCTAATTATCTGCAATGACAGTAAATTCATCCCATCATTCACGATTCACAAGCCTTCTAGGAATCAGGACAATGTTTTAGCCCCTTATGATATAATTTGCATTGACGTAATCAAAATTTGAAGTCACTGCGATCTAATTCTCTGAAATGATATTGGTAAATTCATCCTATCAATCACAATTCACAAGCTTTGTTCACGACAATATCTTAGACCCGAGCCCCTTACAACATGACTAGCTAGTTCTAGTTCAAATTCGTCATATTAAGAAGCTAATGTAAAACGTACTCTTATTGTTTGATTAGCTTATGCTCCTGTTTAATAGATTAAGTTCTTGAGGATGGGGGAGGAAGCAGCAATTGGGTTAAGGATAGAACCAAAGGAAAGGCGGTTGTTCTTGAGGATGAGGAAAATCAGGATGGAGTTGGTATGGAGTATGTGGTGTCTTCACTGTCTTATTATAGTTCCTACCAAGATGGATATAATAGTACCTTACAAGCATACTCAAATCCAGTCCACATCCACAGATTCAACCATTAAATTTAAAACCCAGCATAGCCCAATACATACAGGCCCATTACCACATACTGAACCGACTCCTAAAACCCAACCCATTTCGTCAATCTTCCTAGACCCACCTTCAAACTTATTAGCTAGTTAACAGCCAAATACACCACAGTCTCACATAATTAATATTCCTGCTCCAATGAAAATTACTCGTACCAAAAAAACAAGAATTATTAAAAGAACCCCAAATTCTTTTACCTCTAGCCCCAATGGTACTGCTATTCACTTGGGTCCAAAGAAACGTGGGAGACCACAAGGAAGTGGAATTATGCAAAATAAGGAGAAGACTCAATTTATTGGTGATACTGAAATAATTGGGGATTTAATGGACACATCAATTTGGAAAAAGCCACGAATTGAATTCGATAGTTCTATTTAATGGACACATCAATTTGCCTAAGATGGAACTGTCAAAGTTTGGGGCACCGTTTGACAGTTCGTGCATTAGGAAATCTCTTATGAGATTTTTCACCCCAATCTTGTTTTTTCTCATGGAGACAAAATTAAATGATCATGGGATTGACAAGTTAAAAGGAGCAATTGGACGATCAGGAGGTCTTGCTTTGCTTTGGGAAAAGAAATATTCAATTTCCATTGTTAGTTATAGTAAGTATCATATTGATGCTAATGTCCAACTAGATGGTAGCAGTGTAATTTGGCGATTCACTAAGAAAGACCACTTGGAAATTTTTGAAAAATTTAGGTTCTCATTCGGGGCGAGAATGGTTTGTTATAGGTGATTTTAATTAAACGTTACACCATCGGGAAAAGCAGGGGTGCCTCTTAATCCGGAATGGCATCTTAGAGACTTCCAAGAAACACTTACCCATAATGATTTAACTGATTTGAATTTTACTGGTTATCCTTTCACATGGTCTAATGAAAGAGAAGATGATTCTAATACCCAGCTTAGACTAGATCGTGCAGTAGCCACTCCTGGCTGGAAACAACTTTTTCCAAATACCACCATATCCCATCTAATCTCTCGCCGTTCAGATCATAATCCTCTGTTTGCGAAATTTTCTGTCCTTCCACTTCGCACATATAAACAGAAACATCATTTCAGATTCGAATCGGTTTGGTTGAGATCGAGTGATTGTGCTAAAGTGGTTCGGGATTCTTGGAATGAGGATGAAGATGTGGTTGTCAATCTCGATCAGTGTACAGTGGGCTTGGCGAATTGGAGTCAATTCAATTTTCCCAACATTCAGAAAGAAATTCGGAGAGTTAATGGGGAATTGGAGAAATTACAGTCAAAGCATACACGAGTTATGTCAAGGCAATGGAGTCGAAATTGAAAACTTATCTGGAAGATTGTTGGACAGTGAAGAAATCTTATGGAACCAAAGAGCGCAAACTCAGTGGTTAATCAAAGGAGATCGAAACACTAAGTTTTTCCATTCCCAAGCTTCAAAAAGGGCCAGTAAAAACTATATTGACACATTGAAAGATGACTTTGGTTGCTTTCAGGAATCTGGTGAAGCGATGGGTCGAATTGTAATGGCTTACTTTAAGTCAATTTTTACGAGTTAACAACCTACAGTGGAGGAAATAGCGGTAGTGGTGAATACTATGAGTCCGAAAGTAGACCAAACTATCAATAGGGATATTGATCATGCCTTCACTCCGAATGTGGTAAAAATGGCACTTGATATGTTTCCTACCAAATCTCCTGGTCAAGATGGTCTTCCTGCTCTTTTTTATCAGAAATTTTGGTATGTTGTTGGTAAAAGTGTGATAGATAGTATTCTTGTTGTCCTGAATAAACAGTCTCTTGATGTAAAGTTAAATTATACTCACACCATCCTAATTCCTAAATGTCAAGCACCATAATTGATTACCCGTTCAGGCCTATAAGTTTGAGTAATGTCATTTTTAAAATAGATTCTGAAGCTATTACCAATAGACTCGAACCTCACATGAATAAAATCATAGCCGAGACCCAATCTGCCTTTGTGCCCAATCGTCTGATTACTGACAATGTATTAGTTTCG
>JAYMSR010001139.1:0-11002 GCA_036897825.1 Plantago rigida | reverse complement strand
AAAAAATGAAAGTTCTAAAAAATTAATGGAACGGAGTAACTTGTTTAAAGGTCAAGCTTAACTGCATTATCAAACATAAAAGTTTTAACATAAAAAAATCATACTCCTTTAGTCACAAAACAATCGTGCCATTTTAACTTTGTTCGATCAAACAATTTCAACGTTAACTTCATATTCATCTTAACTGTAGTGATAAATGTTCAATTATATATAAACTAAAGTTTCACTTTTATAGTTGATAATTTTATTGTTACGGACTACAATTAATTTGTATTCAGAGTTGTAGTCAGTTGATTGAAGAAAAAAGTTGAAATAGAACAAAGACACGGAGAGTGTCTCTAATATAAATACTCTAAATAATGAACATTAATGAGTACTTGAATTGACATTACCTTAGTTTCTTTCATAGACAATTAGTACTAAACATAATTCAAATACGACTCGACTACCTTAATTTTGAGTACTTCATTACTACTCCCGTCCTGAAACATGATGTGTTCTACAATGTCTGAACTCCATTAATCCTTTCGAATACAGAATTTGGACTTTCTTCTTCATGTCCATGAAGAATGTTCATTAAAGAAGTAGCGCCGCAGCAAATTCATATTTTTATTCATCAAATTTATGTTTGTTTCGCCTTCGTATACAAATGATAACAAAAACTATGGATTCAAAGAATATACTATATGATAGAGTCAGTCAATCGAGTTAAAGGAATAGCTGATAGTCAGCAGCTGCGCTATAATTTATAAATACAAACAGGCGCTTACAAAATTGTTGACATGGGAACTTCACTCCTTCGGCCTTTTGCTCAGTGTTTTCCTCTTGTTAACATCTAGGCATTTTTTCCTTAACCTAATAACATTTGGCGTAACCTGCATATATGAGAGTAAATGATGAATTTCGTAGATAGACATTGCCAAATAATGGGTCAAGTCGCCGTGGAGCAAGGTCATCAGATTAGATATCTGAGCATAGACAACTGGTACTCCGAGAGTATCAGCTGACAGAAAGGAGCTCTCGAGTTCATTATCAGTGGCATCCAATGCACAACGAGAAGTTTTAGGTGAACATACCTCAATAAGCTCATCGGAGGCAACATAACCGATTGCTTCTTCCAGTGTAATCTGCACTCAGATTTTATTCAATGAGACCCAGTCAGAAAACTGTTCAACATTATTCAATTGGAATGCATGAATAGTAAATCAACAGGGTAAGACTATTGTAATTTGAACATGCATTCACCATTCCGGCCTTCCCCCATCTTGACCTAGTGGCATCTCCAACTCAAGAACGGACACATGTTAAAATACTCGGTCTCGGACCAAATCGAAATACCTAATTTGTGTTCTATACTTCTACTATCAAACCGTTCTTACAAGGATTTTATCAAAGTTTCACATATTAGTTGTTTCTAGAGGACATCCACTTAACATTACATGAAGGTCAAAATCAAATTGTTTTATCAAATAAGATGCAAATGAAGAAACAAGCATAAAAGATGGTTTGCATCATTCCTTCTTTGCTTTGGGGGCACGGGTGGGTGGGTTGTGGGTTAGGGAGAGTGGAGTCAAGTGGTGGGAAGAGGTTGCTCCCTGAACAAGGAGGACACATCAACATGGGACTTCGTTCCTGAAAAATCTTGTTGCCATATATGTCCAGCTCACATGCACCTTATTGCCTACTACAAGTCCAATATGAAGATCAAATAATACCCTTCATAAAGTGGGAATCTGGATCATGTCAACATCCAACCTTGTCTAGAAAATCTAGGTTGCACGGGTATGAACACGACAGAATGTATCTGGTACGCTATGGGTAAAGTTACACGGATTTTGAATAAGAATAATGGCACGACACAGTTTGGATAAAATCAATTGTTTATTTTTATATATAATTTTTATTATATTACTATTTCTTGCATATTAAAACATAAATTGAATTCGCTCTGAAACAATTCAAAAAATATATTCAAAATATAAGCAATAATTATGGTTATATAGTCATAAACCGGTACTGACAATATGCAAGAAAGGTCATGTATCAGTGCAACCTAGTAGAAAAGCATCCATATTCAACACAGCTAGCAGGATCTTTACAGATGTTGTATAGCTCTTGATAAAACACCGTAATGGTGATGATACTAAGAAAGCAGACACCATAATAGTCGACAGGACAGGCAGCACATTTCGTACTTAATTATCAAGGGGAGTTTTGCAAAGATTAGGAGTGTTAAGATAGGATGACTCATTAGGTTCGAGATTTGCTAATTAACAATTGAGAACACAAGGTCTGTATAGGAAATTTTGGAAGATTTTCTCTGAGCAGTATAAATGAACCCAGCAATATTGATAGTCTTAAACAAGAAACACAACATAGACACCGCAAAGTAGAAACAATAGACATTTAGATCTTTTAACTCCTTTGCTTTTGTATTGTAAGAACCACTTTGGGTTATGTTGTGTGATGCATTCAAAATGTAAAACAAATTTGAAGCAAAAATAGCTTGAGGACTTTATCAGATTGGGCTATCTTGTTCAGTTCTTTAGTTCGCATCATAAATACACTCATGTCCAATGTAGAAACAAAGGGGAGAAAAAGGTAGCACACAGTATGGAGAACATACCACACGAGGAGGGGTTAGCTTCACATTCTCATCGTTGTTAGCAGATCGTATATTTGTTAGCTGCTTCGCCCGCACTGGATTAACCTGAAACCCACCAACAAGTTGAGCTTGTCAAAACAAGTAAGACGAAAGTCACAGCAAATGAATATCGTTTTCCTTACATCGAGATCTGAATCTCGGGAATGTTCACCAATAATCATGCCATCATATGTCTGCAATCACACAAAAGACCTCGACTTAGAAGTTGAGCAAAATGAAAATTGTTCAATTTCATTCCAAAATCTAATTCCACTCTGCATCTAGAAATTAACCGAATACAATCATAACTACCTCCACCCCAGGCTTCACAAAAAGTATTCCACGAGCTTCTAAGCTCGTCAATGCATGAGCAGTGATAGTCCCAAGTCCCATGGAGACCTGTCCATCAAAGATTAACCAATCAAACCCAGGATTACCTACTGCAACTCCAACCCATTTGGTTGGGAAAAATATGTTTTCATATTTCTACTTTAGTCTTTAGTTATTCTATGTGCCAGTAGGGCAGACGTAAAAGCAATAATCCCACCACCATGTGGATTGGGGGAGTAAGACAGTCCAGAGATTCACTTCCTTTTTTAGTTGGGTCAGGGGTTGTGACTTGTGAGCTTAATGCTTAGACGGATACCTCTGTCAGAAGATACAACTCAGTAACAATGGCAACATAAAGGAAGATGATCACTCTCTTTCCTTTTTTAAATTTTACACTATCTTCTCTTATTAATTTTATGATCACTCTCTTTCATACTTGTATTCTCTCTTACTTTTTCTATTCTCTCTATTACTTTTTACCATCTACTTATCACTTTATTCCATTTTCCTTAAAATTCACACCTAATCAAATGGTCAAGCTTGTAAAAGACCGGAAGAAGTACTATTTTACAATGTCGAAAAATTCAAACCCTGTACTGGATAGCCAACACATAATAGGAACACCAGCATTAAAAAAAGTAACACTTGGATAAAATAACAAGAGAGATTGATGTACCAGCACTCCTTTTCTCACATTTCCGAGAGGACCTCGATGTTTTTCATAAGCTGCACACACATAACACAGTCAAGGGTAAAACGAATGGAAATGGAGGAATTTGCATATTTGCGGTCTAAATATGATTAATAAATAGAGAGGCATGGATCTTTCTGAGAATGACTTGAATGCATTGGAGCCCATGCCTAGAAACAGCCATGACCGAAAATATAACAGGTTCTAGTTATATAGAAGTTATGCACAGGTTAACCATAACCCATCAAAAAGTGAACACTTCAATTTTGCCTGAACAAGCTCCAAAATATCAAGAAGTTCCTAAAGGGTGTGTTTCTGAATGCTGGAATTTATGAATAAGAGCGAAAGTTAGAGAAAATAGGTATACATACAAAAGGGAATATTGCTCCCAACCCCAAATTATGACCAAATATTGCTCCAAGAACCACTCTCAAAACCCCACTGGTATTGGGCCCAAATAAATTGCTCTCAATCCCAATTTTAGACATTCCTAACCCTCTTCAAGTTTAATTACTTAGAATTAAATTAATAAACCATCAAATTTCTAAATTTAACAGCCTATTTTTGGAATAGATTTCAACGATCACCACATCAACTCATAACTGATTCCTTCGCCTTCTCAATTTCGGTGTGAAGGAACTGCGGTTGACCAATAGTTGTGGGTCTTCTTCAGTCAACGGTCGGTGACTTGTTCTTCAGAGCTGCGGAGCGACTAAAGATGAATATGTTGGTACCAACAGTTGGTGCCACTACAGTAATTGGCACCAACAGTTGGTGCCGCGTCGATTTTATTTAGGATGATTATGTTGGTACCAATGGTTGGTGGCTTGGTGCCAGTGCCACGATGATTTTCTTTACGATGAATATGTTGGTACCAATGGTTGGTGACACGATGTTCCATTGGAGATCGTGCCGTGAAACTCAACGTCGTGGAAATCACAGTGGTAAGCTTATCGATTATATGGTTTTATGTGGAGGATGAAATAATGACGAAAGTAAATTGTTGTGTTGACCACATTTGACAAGGTAATAGTAAAAAACTACTTCCCAGCATTTAAACCTTTTAATTAATCAAATTTTGACTTGTTAGCAATGAAGGATATAAAATATAGGATACTAGGCTAGCTTTTAAATAGCAAGTCTCCTGAGGGGACCGTCTTTATAGACGAACTAAAAGGGACTAACAGACATTATGGTTACCCAGAACATTAGGTATTTTTACTAACATCGATGTTATACATACACATGAAACATGTAGTTTTGTTAAATAAGATATTTTTTGTTAAAACAGTGATGTTCACATGTAAAACAGTCGAATAACACAAATACAAAACAATATTCAATCACAAGACATAAAATGATAAGATATTATTGATATTGTTTAAAACATTATACTTGTACTTAAAAACATCAGTAGGTCCTCACTAATACAGGTCCCTTCCACGACTTTTGTGATTTTTTATTTTAAATGGGGTTGGGAGCGCTATTTAGTCTAATATCATGGGTCTTCGAGAATTTTACCCAACATTTAATGTCACAATGTCTTGCCGATTGTTTAGGATCAAATTGCATGCAGTATCATCATAGAAAGACCAGATAATTAATTAATGCCTGGCGTATCCGCATCATACCGATCGGACACGTCTCCACAGATACATCAAAAGTGCTGCTCGAAAATGTTTCCAGCAGTTTTTCTGTATTGGGTTAATTGGTATGTTGAGAATTTAGACTTCTTTAAGACTTCAAAATAAATTATTAGGCTCCAGAAAAGGTAAGACATGTTTTTGTTGTTATTACATAAAACTATTATATTTCAACTATTAGTTTCAGCATGTATATTAGAAACTAAAAAAAAAATCAGGTCTTTAACGTATTAGAATTTTGATTTTTTGAAATACTCCTGTTCCCTTATCAAATCCTTATTGCATATCCATGATTCTTAGACATTATCAACATGGAGACAGAATATGATAAAGCTTGATTAGACAAAGACAGTGGGGGAATGAACTCAGAAGTGGTTAAATAAGAGCAAGCATACTCAGGAATGCACGGTGCATAAATCCAGTTCCACGTGTGACGCTGTTGAACACAGTTCTGTAACCAACCAATCCCCTGTAACCAAACCAAACTAGAAAAGTAAACATATACCTCACTAGAACACGATACGAATACATGAATAAACACGATATGTTACAAATACGACAAAATTCAAAATATTAAAATACAAATACGTCAAAACTACACCAAGTATTTTCTGTTTTTATTTATTTTTCATGTTTTGATATTGACTCATATTGCAGGATTGGGACTCCATATTTAACCAAAAATACGTTTTTCAACGTGTTATGAAGTATGCGTACTATTCACCAAAAATAAGGTGGTTAAAAAGAAACTGTTTAATAAATCAGGACTCTTTTGAGCTTTGCATATTTACTTGAAATATGATGGGTCTTGTTGACATGAAACTCATTCAAGGTCAATTTTATCCAGCAAGACAGACAGAACACGTTTTTTCAACATATTATAAAGTATGCATACTCATCACCCAAAATATAGTGGTGGTGAAACGCATTCATGCTTCTTAGCCAACTATATATATTATCAGTCACAAAAATTACCACTTGGGACTTATGAATGAAGTATAAATTTAAAGTAATACCCCCTTCAACATCCAAGCTATTCAAAAGTAAAGTTGGGGAAAGCGGTGGTTGTAAACAAGTGTTATAGAGAGAAAAAAAAAGGAAGAAAAAAACAAAAAGAGGAAGTAACTTAAAATGCTCAGATTCATTTATGAAAAGAAAACAAGAAAACTGCTAACCTTGAAGGACAAGTCAGACAAAGTCTAGTTCTACCAATGTCTCCAGGGACTGGGCCCATATCGGTAACCTCTCCTCGCCTGTGAGAGAGAGACTCCATAACTAAACCAACATGCTCTTCATTTACCTAGCATAAGTAATTGTCTACACATCATACAAATAAATTCTGGAAACAGGAAAGGGAGAAAAGACACATTCAAAGTACCTCAACGGTGACTTCTTCAATAGGCTCCAGCTTTTGTCCATTCTCTATCTTATACCTAATTATAAAAATTATAGTATCTTAGTAAAAATAGTATCAAAAGCAATCATGTGTAAACAACTCCAACACAGGCAAAAGGCTCAAAAGAAGCAGAACAAAAAAAGGCACTATCCAAACAACTCCAACACAGGTAAAAGACTCAAAAGAAGCAGAACAAAAAAAGGCACTATCCTACTTTTTCTTCCTGATCAGCTCTTCAGCGTATATTTCATTTCATTGAAGAAGTGATTCATGTTACACTTGATTTGCTCTGCAGTGACATTTGGCGTGAAAATATGAACTAGTAAGCACTGTTTCTTTTAGACTTGGAGTTATAAATTACAATGAGATTAGACTAGGACTGGGAAACATAATGTGACACCTACCAAAATACTTGACTCTATACTAATTTTATATTTCAAACCAATGTATGATGCGAATCTGGATACCCACTTTTCTCACTACTTACCAAAATTTGTAAACTGTGGTTCCAATTTTCAAAAGATTTTAAGCCTGTAACAATATCATGGCATCCTTATGCTAGTTAAAAAATTGAACTGCTTGTTTGAGTAAAAACTTTAGCTGTGACAGTTACAAAGCTGCTTGTTTAAGCAAAAATATTATGCCTCTCAACTTCTCCCAAGAGACTATCAGATTCTTCACAAATTTCATCCAGGCCAAGAAATCTTTAAAACTCCACTTTTTTTTTGGGAACGGCAAACAAATTATTAATGGTCCAAACAAAATAACAATGACCATAAGAAATGCTCAGAAGGAATACATAAACACACCACATCTAAACCAAAACAAGTACAAATTCTAGTGAAAACATGAATCTCCCAAACCTACAATATGGTTTCAAGCCAGCTTTTTGTTAGAGCCTAGTTCGAGAGAAATATGATCACCCATCGTCCAGTGTGTCTACATTCATTTTGCCTAGCCTAGCATTCACTTTGTTAAATGAAGGACTACATCTTTCAAATCATAGAACCACAATAGTTTTGGATTCAGACAGCTAGAAATGAGCTGCTAGCCTGGACGTAAAAACCCACTAATTTCCCAAAAGCATGCCCTTTTTTATTTTATTTCCTGCAATAAATGATAAGACGAGAGGTATTTTACAAAGTCTCCCAAACATGACATCTAATATAACAAAAGCAGTTACATTCTTGTACAGTAACTAGGATGGTGCCAAAACAATGAAGAGAATGAAACCCACTCGCTCCTGAGAGAAACTTACATGACTTTTGGTGGTGACACAGAGAGTTCAAACTTTTCACGTCTCATGTTCTCAATTAATATACCTGTTTTTTACAACAAAAATAGAAACACTACAATTACAATACCGAAACACAATAGTAAGATAATACAATCTGCGAGATAGGACATAACAGAGTCGTATGGTTAATCAAAACGAATACTCCATGTTGATAATAACTCACCCAACTGAAGCTCTCCCCTGCCTTGAACTTCATAGGACTCTGACATGCTAGGAAGTACATTAATCGCAAGATTCCTTTCGGCTTCAGCCAACAAGCGATCACCAATTTGCCTTCCAGTCAACTACAGTACATGAACGAAAAGCCTTTCATTATTAGCAAACTGGACTAATCAGAGAAGAATGCAGGAGAACAGAACACAGTGCCAAGTCATTCTGAGTGGAACTTAACTAAGAAAGACAAGTCCAAGCAGAACTTTTTTTCCTTTGTCCTTTTTTTATTTTTTGAAAGATAATAGCAAGTGCTTATTATGAGATATAATGATACAGCACGGAGAGGAATGAGGGTGGAAGCATGGCAAGGATGAGGGTGACCAGCTAGGCAATGCCCTCACCACACCAAATGATACACTCAGAAGAACATGGTCACAGAGGGTAATCATGTAACAACAGCCTATTTGGACATGATTATGACTGAATTCTTGCATAACAGTACTCAAAACTCTTGATTCTCAACTCAGCAACCACCCTGAGGTCTGCAAGAGTACTGGTGTTTTGAACCAAGGCCATTTACATCTACAGTTGGTATACTGAATTTAATGCTACAGTACTAAAGTTAGACGAGCAGCATTACTATAACATTAATAAAGAACAGATCCAATATGAAAGTCCTAAAAGGACATCCACATATAAACATGAGGGTAGAATAAGAACTTACATAAGTGCCATCACGCCCAGCTAATGGTGAGTCATTGACGCCAAAGGTCATGGAAATTGTTGGGGGATCAAGTTCAACAGGGGGCAAAGCCGTCATCACCTAAGAGAAACCTAGAGATGTTACTATAAACTCTTGGTAAAAAATTTAAAAATTGCTACAACGGACTTCAACACTTGAATGCTAATACATGATTCTACCGAAAGGAATGCAGGATTAAACAAGATCACTTTACTGGAAAGAAAAAGACCGAGGAAGCCAATTAGCCAGCCAAGAAATTAATAATCACACTGGCCTGGCAAAAACTTAACATGGAGTAAAAGATACGGCGTTTAAGTGAGTAAAAAGTTAAAAAGTAGATAGCTTAAATAAAGAATGAATAAAGAATTGATAAAAATTTGGTACAGTTGTAGACATGTGGGCGTGGTAGTGGTCATGATGTACCCAAAAATAGGATGTAAAGTTTCAATGGGATGTCAAATATGGAAAGGAGTAATGTTTGAGCGGGGCAGAGGGAGTAAAAATCAAGAAACAACAACTGTGTAAACTTTTCTCTATACATTTATAGAGAGACCAACTAGTCAACAGTGGACAGCTACAAGTCTTGTACCTCAACATTTGCTATTGTGTGCCCTATTGCAGGTGCAGCTAACCCAGCCATAGACACAATATCACCAGCACCAGCACTATCAATCAAAACAATACCCGTACCTCTCTTCTTCATGAGTTTTATAACCTGCAACGGCATATATCTTGTTATGGACATCATAAACGATGAATCAATCAGTCTGATCATTATTCACAAATTCAATACTATTATTTAAGAAGATAAAGAACAAAGAAAAAGTTATCTGCCTTTCCAAAAGGTCATCCAGAGTCCAGACACCAAATTGTTTTATTAGCTATTACTATCATTATCAAGAGACCATGCATAGAGATGCTTTTCTTCATGCTCTAGTTCAGTGTTCATTTTCTAAACACTAACAATTTGCTCAATCAGACTGATACAGTATCATTATGACACAAGAAATGGAGATAGGTGTGAGAGCAGCTCATTAGAATGTGACGAAAAGTGAAGCGACACATGGTAAATAATCTCCTAGTTGTAATTCTTCTTAGATTCAGAAGCACAAAAAAAAATGATGGCATTTTATATAAAAGTAATCAAGGCAACTTGATTAAAGTTCTCAGACACTCACTCCAAAAGGAGTACATCCAATGGATTTCAAATCCTCACCTCCTACAACCACCCAAGCTATATCATTTAGGGTGTTGCATTGAAAGGTGTTGAATGCACACACGTATTTTTAAATAAAACATCAAAAGACTTGAAGATAAGTCGAGCAATATTTGTAAGTTCAAAGTAGGAGCAGGTATACCTTCCCTTCTTCAATTTTGACAACCCCGGAATCAGCAACGCCAAGTCCATGAACTTTATCACCAACATGAAGAACCCCAGAAGAGATACGGCCGGTCAGAATCCGCCCAACAAAATTATCCTTTTCCATCATAGACACCTGAAAGAAATTGTAAATCACCTTTCCTGTGGTTCCTCTATATAAATACATGGAATGCATAGGAAATAATTGCTAAATGTTACAGAATCCACAAGCGGAAAAACAAGAATAGAAACACCATCACTTGCCAGACATCCATGACAACGGCACAGAAGATGAAGCAAGTAAAAGAAAGATTAAAAAACCCAATCGATAGCCAATTTCCTTAATTTCAAACTAGCAATCAATCAGATAGCAGAAAATCTACTTTTTTTATAAAATGTCAATTCAACTGCAGGGTTTCTCATTAGTATGGCTCATCCAGAATTACATATGCACTTGGCTCGTTATGGTCCTGGAAATATATTCAGTGTTTTCACATATATTACAGTGAAAATTAGAGGGAAAAAAGTCCAGGAGCTTGCCAGTCAAGTAAACTAAAACTAACACCATACACCAAAAATTAAATACCACATTCTACCAATAGAAAAATTCTGAATTAAATCACTATTGTAGCATTAGTAATGGGAAAGTATAATAGGAGTTTTATGCTCCATAAGCTCCCCTTAATATAGGATGAAACCAGTGTTGTCAATTCCGGCAAGATCCCACTATCCCGATGCCATCCAGG
>JAYMSR010001138.1:0-11003 GCA_036897825.1 Plantago rigida | reverse complement strand
CCAAATCAGCTCTTGTTAATCTCAATGCTGATTCATCCACTTTTCTCGATATGCAAAATATGCTCAATTATCTTAATGAAAGAACTCACACCAAATTCAGTCCAAACTCCTAACCAAATCACCATTTCATACTAATGATTCACAGTCGTAGTTTGCTTAAACTTTGAAGTAGTGTGCAGTGCTAGTTTATTGAGAGTAAAGAGGAAATTAATGTGGTCGGTCAATTATGAATTACTATCACATTAAGAGTCAAGATGAAATTAAACATCTTATGAATAGGAGGGAGCACTATGTTATTGCTCATTATGCACGGATATATGAGAACCGCGGTTTTCTAATTATGTACTTCCATATTGTTGTCTAAACTTATGCTTGGTGTTAAGTAGGCGTTTAAACTTAATTTAGTGAGGAAAATGACTCTATTTAATTTTTGTTGGATGCGTACAAGTAAGTACAGGGTAGTCTCATGTAAAGTTTTTCTTAACCGTGATATGTATATATTTATGAGATGTGAAGCTAAATTTGACTTATGTTTGCATTTAAATTGTGAATCGTGTACATTGGGGCGAGACGGTGCATCCCCTAGTAATCAGATTCTGGTGGCGGGACCTGTCTTCATTGTATTTATTTTACTTATCAAGAAGATTACAAAACCATGTAGGAAAATAAATAAAACATCCAGCTAGCAGAAGCCTGTAGTAGTATGCTATTGATAATGATATGTTTTTAGTTTAATCCTATACTTTATTTGGTATTGAGGAATCTTAATTCGCTAAGGTAAATTCTTTGTTCTTTTTAACTGTATTAATAAATTACTTTTTCGAGCATCACCATGCTCAATTCAAATTCAAAAAGAAGGAACAATACGGTGTAAGAACTTATAGAAATGTTACGTAACATAAATATGCAAAGTTATGTTCTCTGTATGTGGATATCTAAGGTTTAATATCTCATTGAAATTGAGTGAACAATACTAAAATGTAGTAGTATCATTTTTCCAGGTTATCGGAATTAAGTAAACTTGAAATTTGAATATATTCTGAACTATATCATTTCATTTTTTGAAACATTATGATACGTCTTGAACAATGTTTGTTTATTTGAATACTTTCAACTCCCAACTCAATTAAAAGTAGATACTCACCTGTTCCATTTTTAGAAATTTCATTAAGTAATTTTTTAAGGAAGAAAATGCCTCTTTATTGATCACTCTTTCCCAATATTTGTTCCTTTTTCTCCCAGGAAGCAAAGTAAAAAGTTCTGCAACTTTTCTCCGCCAGCTGGGCATAAATACATCCAACTCATCGTGGCCATGTGGAATTTAATCTAGAGTATACATTCACAAAAATATACTCCCTCCGTCCCGGACTCATCTTCCCGTGGGTCTGTGCACGGGTTTTAAGAGAAAATGGATAAAAGTAGGAGTAATAGTGATAAAGTAGGAGAGATGGTGTGTAAAGTAGGAGTAATAATGAATAAAGTAGGAGAGTAATAGTGATAAAGTAGGAGAGGGTATGGAAAGATGAATCCGGGACGGACTAAAAATGAAATCGAGAAGATGAGTGCGGGACGGAGGGAGTACATAATATTAATATCTAAATACACACACACAAGACACAACTTCACAGGTCAACCTCGAACATTACTTTCAGTGAAGTTTTGCCAAAATCTGCCAGGATAAGCAAAAGCCAGTTCATCTGTGACAAAAGCAACTACCAAATCTCACTTCTATACTGCTCCCCTACTAGTAGTATTTTACCCTTTTTCTCTTCTATCCTCTTCCCTTATTTATTAGCTTCATCATCTTTGACCACAGTAAATAAGTTAACAGTTTCAAAATGTTCAAATATAATTAGACCATGTCAATTTCTTCATAAAGTTTGTATGAAAAATGGAGAAAAGTGACAACTAAGAGTATGCTTGCATATTACTGTTTGCTAGTGTTGAAAAAATAGTTATTTGGGACTTCTCCCATCACCTAACCTACCATTGATAACACCACTCTTCCTTCCCACTATCAATCTCTCTCATTTAATATTTAATTACCTCCATTCATATTATATAAATTCATTCATCACCATATTCATTTTCATATTCCTTACCTGAAACCACCATAATCAACAATTATCAATTTCATTTCATTACTAGCCACATTAATTATATACCTGTACTGCCTTTTGTTGTTATCTTCTTTGTCCTATCTGAACAAGAACTACTTGCCTTTTCAGTAATGCTGTGAAAATCCCATTCAGGAAACTCAATCCAGATTTGCTTTCTTTAGAGGTTGTTTGAAACTAAAGCTTGGATCTTTTTGGAAAATGTCGACCTGTTTCTTGGAAGAGATCTGCTGTTAAAGACTTCATTTTGTAAGTCATTTGATTAGAGTTTGCAGTAATGGGATTTTCGAGATCTGGGCTTTGAAAGGTTTCTTCCTGCTTGTCAATCTAGTTTGTCAAGGTAAGAAAAAAGCTCTTTTTTTGTCTGGATTTACTAGTTTTTGTGAGATGAGCCTTTTTTTTTTTTTGGGAGAATTGAGATGCCTATTTCTCAAGTGCAATACTGAAATGTATGTTATTCATGTGGATCTTATGTGCAGTGTGTTGTTGATCTATGTAAGTTAGAGGTTAGATTGTGCATTTCTTGATTATTTCATCATCACTCTCCTGTGTAGCTAGTTTTTCTATGCTGTTAAATGTTTTTCTTATTCTGCAACAGAGTTATGTCATGTGTTCAAGTAATTATAAACCAGTCATGCCAAATAAAGGTTTTCTTTAGGGTAATCTATCATACCTTAAGTTTCAGATATTACATAATGCCTACTGTCAACTGATATCAAATAGTGTATGGGAATTGGCATTTGGTGAATGAAGCTTAATTAATTCAGTATTGTTAGAGACCATTTTTTATTTTTTCAAATAATAAGAAGAATAGGAAAATTATTGCATTCCATTGTATAATTTCCAACCATTTGCTGGACTTTTGCGCAATTCAGAAACAAAGCGTTGATTTAGCATTTTTTGTGTAATATGCAGGTTGTATTGGCTTTCTAAAGTATGGCTTCTGATCTTAATGCTCAACTGTCGAAAGATTCTGGAATTTTTGGTTTAGAAGTGTGGGAGGTGATTGGAATTATTGTTGGATTGTTGATAGTGATCATCCTCTTTGCATTAACGTTTTATCTCACTTCACGGAAGAAATCGAGAAATAGAAGCCAAGAACACCTCCCTATTAGCCAAATACCCACCGTCTCAAAAGAAATCAAAGAAGTGCGGGTAGAGCATGTGTCGACGGACGATTTTGCTCCACGTGATGGAATCCTTTTAACAATTCATGATAAATCTTGCGATAAAGAATCAGATAAAATCATGGTTCATCTGGGAATGCCAAAATCTAGAAATGGGGATGCTAGCAGCCAATCAGGTTCTTTTCGTCATGTTGATAAGGACTACTGTGGATCACAATCGGGAGAAGAGGGGGGCTCCGGCACTTTTTCGGCATATAAACAGTCTTCGTCTCATCAGATAACTGCCCCATCTCCTTTAAGTGGTCTTCCCGAATTTTCTCACCTGGGTTGGGGTCACTGGTTTACTTTACGAGATCTTGAACTTGCGACAAATAGATTTTCGAAGGAGAATGTTCTCGGAGAGGGTGGATACGGAGTCGTTTATCGAGGAAATCTTATTAATGGTACTGCTGTGGCTGTTAAAAAGCTCCTGAATAACTTGTGAGTCTATATCAGTACTATTTTTGTAGCATTTAATGATTTTTAATTCCAGTAGCCTTTTTTTGTCAGCTCTTTGAAGTTATTGAAATTTAATGTGTTCTGATTAGAGGTCAAGCAGAAAAGGAATTTCAAGTGGAAGTTGAGGCTATTGGTCATGTAAGGCACAAAAATTTGGTTCGGCTGCTAGGATACTGTATTGAAGGAACCCATAGGTACCTTTTGTAATTAAAATTACAGATCGAGCCTTCACTTCTTTACATTTTAACCTTTTGAACTTAATGTTTCAGGATGCTAGTCTATGAGTATGTGAACAATGGAAACTTAGAACAGTGGCTTCATGGAGCTATGCGGCACCATGGCTTCCTTACTTGGGAGGCCAGGATGAAGATTCTACTTGGCACAGCTAAAGCGTAAGTCATTTTCCTTATTTGAAGGGGTGATATATATATATACGCCAATATTCTCCCTGTTTGATGTGTCTAAAATGCAAATCATTGCATGCGATTCATTTCCTGCAGTCTTGCATATTTGCATGAGGCAATCGAACCAAAAGTGGTCCATCGAGACATAAAGTCGAGCAACATCCTGATTGATGAAGATTTTAACTCCAAGGTCTCTGATTTTGGTTTGGCCAAGCTTCTTGGTGCAGGCAAAAGTCACATCACAACTCGGGTCATGGGTACATTTGGGTTAGTTCTTTTACCATCTTTCTTTTGTAAATGGTTTTGTGATCGATTATTAAGCTTCCTATCGCTGCTAGTGTTGTTGGTCTAAATGCATTGCTTTATTTACCCATTAACCTTTTTAATCGTTTCAGATATGTGGCTCCTGAATATGCTAATACTGGCCTTTTAAACGAAAAGAGTGATGTTTATAGCTTTGGAGTTTTGCTATTGGAAGCAATTACAGGAAGGGATCCAGTAGACTATGGACGCCCTGCTCAAGAGGTACTTTTCCTGCTCTGCCATTAATATTAATATTCCTCTGTGGTCTATAGACTAGTATATCACACATTACGAAAAAATCTAACATGACAGTGGCATTATCTTCAGAAACTTTTTATATGGCTCCTTAATCAAAAGCTGTAGTTGATCTCCAAAAATTATTGTATAAAGAGTAACACACATACCTGTTTTACTTAATATGAAGCTATTTTCTGTTAGATGATCAGCTAAGAAGCATTTCATCTTCGTTTATTTTTCAATTTCTGTTTCATTTTGACTGCTAGTATACTTATGAGTTAATTGTGAGCATCTGTATAATGTTTTACATTCAATCCTCAGGTGAATCTGGTTGACTGGTTGAAGATGATGGTGGGTAATAGGCGCTCAGAGGAAGTGGTGGATCCAAACATGGACACTAGACCGACAACAAGAGCCCTTAAAAGAGCTCTATTGACAGCTTTGAGGTGTGTGGATCCAGATTCTGACAAAAGACCACGGATGAGCCAAGTTGTTCGAATGCTCGAATCGGAAGAATATCCTATACCAAGAGAGGTCAGTATAACATCCATATCTTCTGCTCTTCACTATTCCTGAGAACGCTTTCCACATAGCTATTAGCTACTTGAAATCTCTAATGAGTCAAAAATTCACAAGCACCCCCTTGTTTGTGGCTTTTCAGTTTTGAATTTGAGACAATGTTTGGCTTTATAATTGTGTCTTTTCAGGTGTGATTCTTTGGTGGCTTATCACGCTTTAATTACTTCAAATCAACTTCTTGGATACAAAGCTGCCAAACATTTACTAGTGCAAATATTTGAACCCTTTCATTGATCTTTAGACATTACTACATGCAATGCATAAATGCAATTTCACAATTACAAGTTTTCTGTGAATAGAGTCGTGAGTGATAACTGATCGTTATTCTACTTCAATGCAACAGGATAGAAGGCACAGAAGAACACGGGCAAATAGCACTGAAATGGATTCCAAGCGGGAAGACAATGACATTGATTTCAGTGACAGTCTAGACCTAAGAACGGATAGTAAGAGGAATTCTTTGCATTAAGGGGTCTGTTTTTTGAATTGAAATGCAGATTTCTGACAAGATACTCTAATCCGGTGGCATGCAACTCGTTTAACAAGGTGCTTTCCGCAGCACAAGGGGTAAAACTATGGTGGTACATATAGGTGGAAACAGTTTTTTTTCTCTTCTTTCCTTCTTTTATTCCTTTTAAGTATCTTACAAGTTCAATTCTACCTTCTCTTTTTTGAGTTCAATATTTGTATTTCCACCTTGTTATATGTATGAAAGTAGGTAGAGAGAGAGATGATTGCTTTGTAAGGAAAATAGAGGGCTTGTATTGTATAGAAGACACCTAACTACCTGTGCTTTCTTTAACTATTCAATATATGTTTGGTTGCAACTTGCATGAAGTGGTTTTTATTTTATTTTATCCATGATCTGTGATTCACATTTTTGGCTATTGTTCATTGTCAACTTTTTAATATACAAAAAAGGTCTTTGGGTTGGTGTTTTAATCAGATGTCCAATTCACACAGCTGGAGTTTTGCATATAAAGGCCAAAAGCTATTGCTGATAAGAACATTTAACATGAAATGGCACTGAATGACCCATCTGACTCAACTTTTGATAAGTATGCCAGACCAATCATCGATTCTAGCCACTATTTTATCCTCACATTTAACTACCTCACATTGACTTAATACCAACTTACATGTAGCTCTAGGCAGATGTGTTGATCATGTTACAAGTTTTATGTGGAGACAACTAACTCATACACACAACCTAGCCTAAATTACGATGCCAAAACATGCAACATTCATACTGCTTTCTACAATGCCACGACACGAGGCGTTTTGATGCAACTCAACTCACTGGACATGTCAAGGGCTGATCAATATGGGAATTATTGATGGAGCTCATATCATGAACTCTTATCAGTGCTAGATGCTATTCATGTGCCATAGTTAGAAAGGCCATTTGAATATATGTTATTCAGGCCTGGTAATATTTCATCATAGAGAATGTGAGTAATGACAAAGAAGAAGAAAAGGAAAGAACCAGAAGAATCAATGAAATATGCCAACACTTCCATGGCATAATTCATAAGCTACTAGACAAGAAATCACAACTTCAAACATGAGATAGCCTTTGCTTCCTCCTGTAATTCATGGGATGTCGGACAATGCACGTCAAAACCTCCAGCTATCGGGGTAACAACAACCTCACATCCAGGAAAAAGTGCAGGAATTTGTACAAAGTATATTTAAGATAATGGTAACAAAAAACAGTAAAACCATTGCACCGTGGCAAAGATACGTATGTACAGAAGTTTCAGATTAATAGGTCATGACACCTAAAGAATATAAGAATCATACACTATTCACAGCTTGCTCAGGACATCAACATCTCTTTAGATAACTGCAGCTCTCGATTTACACGGTCTGATAGTGTCCCATATTGTTTTTCATACACTTCCCTCAGTTCATCTAGGCGCCTTAATACCTAAAATCAACCAGTTGTATCCATAATGATGAGAGTCAAGTAATTGAAGCATAAAACCGCTCAACTAATTCATGAGCACAAGCCACATGACTCATGTAACTCACCCCAAGTTCACAATCTATTTTTCCAAAAATGTATTCCCATGGTATACAACCCTGCATATAGTCTCCTGATCTTACAGCCTAGTCCCATTAATTGGGAAACTACATCAAATAAACTAGCACCGTGATCAGGTTGACGTACTTTCTCAAGCTAGGGAGGTTATTGAGTAACTAGGGAGGTTGTTGAGTAACTAGATCAACTATACAGTCTATACTCCTGCTGCTTATTCATTGTTGGAATACAATTTTACTTTTAATCTATTCACATGACAGTTTTACAGCAGACAGATTCTTTTTTGACAACTACTTGTTTTCACTTTATTGCAAGCATCACATTAGATAATTCACATCAAACATCCATGTACCATCATAGTTCGCAAAGAGGTCTTTGACGGGCAAGCAGTAACAACTGTTACTGCTTATTGGAGAAGGACAAACCTTAAGTGAATGAGCCAGCGGTAGTATCATATCGGGGTTTGTGGCATCTTCAGGGAAGTTACGTAATGCATATACTAGTCTTTCAAAAGGCAACTGTACCTAGAGCATTATTAAAAACATGCATCAGACAGGGTTCATGGTATATTGGTATCCATAGACTCATAGTGAAGTTAGAATAATGGATGTATAACTAATCTTAAAGCCACCATTAAATCCCAAAAGGATGAGAGAAAAATATACTACAAGGATTCAGATGTGGTAGGTGGGAGATACCAGATCGTCGTGACAATATTTCAGAAGAGCAATACCAACTCTGAATACAACTTTAATACCCTGCAACAAATTTCTGATTTAGATTGTGGAGGAACAAACTGTAATAATTGTATGCCAGTTAAAATGTAACTATGTGAAGAAGGCTGGCTACTAACCTCAGAAAGAAAGACATCCCAAATCCTAACAGACAAATGGAATGGGAAAGTGTATGAGAAAACTATTATGAACCACTGGCTTGCGTACATGCTGGGATTTATCATCTCTTGGTCAAAATGCTCCCCCAACTTCGGTAAGTGCTCTTTCACTAAATGGTCCAACTGAAACAGATATTGATGTACAAGAGGTAATCCAGCCTGCACAAAAAAATGTCATAAGGTTTTTGTAGTTCGATTAAAATGAATGATGACTAAGGTAAGGTCTAGAATATGCCAACAATTATGATGTTTTACACTGTACAGAGGGAGGACAATTGAATGTGAGACATCACACTGAAACAGGCAAGAGAGGTCTTAAGATATTCAGTCTCTCCTCTTGATCTAATTATATATGCCGAGTTTGGTTACAAGACTTGCAAGAAAATTACTACTAACAGAGAGTAGCTTTTGATTCGATCAATTTTAGTGTAAGATGGACACTCGTCGTGTGTTCTTAGAACAATAACAAATTCAGATACAGGCTCGTTCATCCCACAGCAATGTCTCAAGAGTCCCGAGTCATGACACTAATTCATTTCTCTAAATCTATGACTATGAGAGCCTATAATAAGCATAAATCTCAGAATCTATTATCCTAAAGTTTATGTATCCACCAACTTCAAAAAGCTGCATATCACTCAAGGTAGTAGCATCTGTGATATGTGGTCATGTCAGCAGATCTCAAACAATAATTAAGAAATAAAGGAACCATGAAAATATTGCAATTGTGATTAGACACTCCACTAATGTAAAGCTCAATAAATTGAAAATAAACTATACCAGGTATAGTCCTTCCATTGGTGAATGAACCGTGCCCTTCAGTAGTGCTACAGCCTACAAACAACCAAAAGGCATCCTTTTCACTCATATAAAGGAGCAGAAGGCCTACTATAAATCCCATGCCCTGCAACCAACACATAATCAGTACAAATATATGCGCAGAAATGAGTATTTCCATACTTCAGTTGAACTTAATGAGATTCTAACCTGCACATATCCAACATCTCTGTTAAATACGGAGTATGCTTTCAGAACATTATAGAGTGATCTTTGACCAGGACCATGTCTCTGCTGGAAGAAAACATGAGAAGGAAATGTGCGAGAAATATCTCGAATAATCTCTAGCTCGGAAGGAGATGTCTCATAGATGACGAGTTGCTGCAGCCCAAAAAACGAACAAAATTCATTAAAACGAATAGAAACAAGACGAGTGAAAAAGGCCATGAACATTTTTTTTAATAATTTGTTTACCTCATAAACGCCTGGATTCAAGAGCAGGAGGTCCCGACTGCCAGAGATTAACTGCCAGACAAGTCCTCTTAGACAATTTGGGATTCCTTTCCTTATTCTCCTTTTAAGAACATGAGGTTTTCTACGAGCATAGTGCTTCAAATCACTTCCAGCAACCCCAAGCATGTTTCTCCACTTTCTAATTCTTCTTTCCTCCCTACATGAACATCGATATGATAGCATCATCTTACATGTAGATAACTCATAAAAACAAAAGTGAATTGCATGATTCTCATAAACAAGTGAACAACTATGAGAAGTGCAATTCATTGCAAATTGACCTTACTACTAATTCGCCCTCAATATCTTCATTATTATAGTTTAGCTCAGCGGAATGAAAAAAAATCAGAAATTAAGTTGGTCCTGCAACCTATTTTTTGGAGATTTGCATATCATGCATTAATCATCTAATCCATATCACACAAACATCTCCATTGCCAAAAGCATAGTACACTATAACTTTCCGGTTATTATGATGAAACAAATGCCACCAAAATGTCATTACCTATCATACTCCCAGGCTAATCTGGCTCTAGATAGTTCATAATGGCATTCGGCTTCCTGCTTTACGAATCCAAACCTATCAACTCGTAGTGGTTCTTCGGAGAACCCCTCGTCTTCCTCCATTATGTGGTCTTTTATCCTAATGTCAGCACAGAAATATAAAAAAAAGTTGTACAGTATATCCTAAACTTTACAATAATTGAGCTCATGCGTTTTCAAATTTCAACATCAGCCAGAAATCCAGAATCACGCCGAATGTTACAAGAAACTAGAGACATTACAACCATACTGCCAAAAGTTTCAAAATTCACGCCATTGTTTTTCTTTATTGTGAAAAAGAACGAATTGGCTCAAATTGTATCGTGAACAAATTATGTGCCTAAAAATAGCTGAAACTTTTGTGCATGATTAAGGAAGAAAGATAGAGAACAAACCAGAATGGATCAATAAAATTATCCTATCGTTTCAGAATCTAGGTTACGAATTGGGAACGCTTAACATTTTTCGAATTGGCTCCAACAATCCACAGAATTTTGAAGCCAACTGTTTCAATTTCTTTCACCTGTTGTGTATTAATGGGAATGTATACATCCAAACGCTCCGTATGTTTTTTTTCATGCATGCACATAGTGTCATTTTACTCCCTCCACCCCGCACATTCCTATTTCAACTTTTCAACCCTTAAATTGAAAATACAATCTCTCATACTTTATTCACCATCCATTATACTTTATTCAATATTCTTACTACTTTATTATCATATTTCATACTTTATTCACTATTATATTAAAAGTTGTGTATGGACCGGAAATTGAACATGTATTATATGGAGGGAGTACTATTACATTCAAAATCATTATATTACTCTTTTAGATTTAATTTCAACTCAATGCAACATGGCATTGCATAGTAGTATAATGGATCATAGGGCGCCGTTAAACGCAACACAATTTTCGTTAAATGCAACACAAAATATTTGTAAATTAACAAAAATGCCCTTAACTCCAA
>JAYMSR010001137.1:0-11007 GCA_036897825.1 Plantago rigida | reverse complement strand
ATTTTATGTTCTAGTGTTTGGAATGTCAATTTAATTCACCATCTTGTTTCCAAACTTAATTGAGTTCTCAATTAACTTTCTCCTTCACTCCCAAACCAACAAAACACAAATTTTAACAACTCAATTAAAATTGAGTCACTATTCATCACTTCACCTCAATTAAAATTCCAACTCAAACAGATTATTGTCTCTCTCAACAGGGGCGGACCCAAAATTTCAACCTGGGAGGCGAAATTATATACATAATTTTTCCGAGGATTAGGGAGGCGAAATCCAAAATTTTCGAAAATATTACATATAAATTTTTTTTCAAATTTTAGATGGGCAAATTACCCCGTCCCGTCTCTCAAGGTGTTTACTCATGTGTGACACTCATGCAATCAACTTCCTCTCTGTGTTTGTATGTTGACTTAATTAGCATGTACAAGCGCCAAATAGCATATAGGATAATAACTACATTACCCGTATAATCATCTGTAATACTAACAATTAAGAGTTTACAACAGTTCATTATATACCAATAAACTTCATCAATTGTAAAAGATTTATTTATAAAAGTTTTATGGTAAGCTCTCTCCAAAATAATCTTAAAATGATCACTTATTAAATTTCTGGATCTGCCTATACAGATGATCGAAATTGAATAATTATAGTCGCGACTCGATCGGTTAGTGATTAGGATGTTACATGTGTACCCCTCTATCTCATTAAAATAATAATTAAAGTGTTCTGATTGGGATTCTTTAAATGAGGTATATTGTTTAATAGAGACTCAATGAATAAATTTAAGAGTAATACATTGTCAATAAAACATATAGCAAGTTTCTTAAAATTTCTCTAGATAACTTATATACATACACATCTATATTAAAAAATCATTAATGTTATCAATCAAAACGTATTCTATATTGTCATCATTGAATGTTTTTCTATATACAAAAAATACATTTTGTTTACGATATAATAGACGTTTTAATTTATAATATCTATATTTTCCTTGACAACATAAGTTGTATAGACCGTATCTAGAAAGTTTCGAAAAGTTTGTTATTTTTGGATTGTGTAATTCTAAAACTTGGTACTATAATTTATACTAATTAAATTAGGAGGGATATGCATAGAATATAATAAATATACTGCGAGTAGCAAAAGACTCATTATATATACAGAGTCCAAAGAAAGATTTGTGAGAGTGATCATATCAGAAACACACACAAAGACATCTCTGAAAATGGGAGATTTGTACGGGAGCAGCAATAGCAACGTACAGAGTCGTTCAAGGCTGTTCAGTTCGTCAATATGCGGCGGCACGGAAACGGATCAGCTAGAACTGGAACAGATGTCCAGAGAAGAAGGCAGCCATTACAGTCTTTCTACTGGTATTCTTCCTTCTCTTGGTGCTAGAAGCAATCGCAGAGTCAAGCTTGGCCCTTTCATTATTTCTCCCTATGATCGTCGTTACAGGTAGGTTCCCTTTTATTTCCTCTTCTTTTTCAACCCTTTTCTTGATTTCTTCTACTCTTTTCCTTTTTATTGATCTTGCATTCACATTTTCTTGTTTTCTGCTACGTTTTGTTCATTGGTGATGAAAAAGTTCAAGTCTTGTGTCATCTTCTTTTTGCTGGTGATTTTGATTTGCAAGTTTTCCCTTTTCTGGGATGGTTCTTGATAATGTGAATTCTTGTTCTGTTTCTTCAAGGTGTGATTTTTGGCAGTTTTGATCAGATACGGCTCCAACCAACTGTTTATTAAAGATTGAACTGTATTTTCCTCACAAAATTCACAGAGTAAAACTGTTTTTTGGTAGTCATTGGCATCTGTTAGTCCTCTAAAAGTAAAAAAGAGTTTACCTTTATTAACCGTAGTAATTATTAATTACTATGTATTTCCCAAGAAAATAGAATCACCGAGAAAAAGATCCATAATTTGGTTTCATCAATATTAATTAATCACTCCTGTTGAGTCGTTGACTATCTCTTTTTCTCTAGGAAAAAATTAGAAAGGTTGAATGTATCTGTGACTGTGAGCAATATGTCACTGCTAATTGTATATTGCAAAAATGACCCTCGGAGTTGACTAAATTTGCAGAATATGGGAGACATTTTTGATTATTCTGGTGGTGTACACTGCTTGGGTGTCACCATTCGAGCTTGGTTTTCTTGAGAAACCAACAGGACCTCTACCCATCATGGATAACGCCGTGAATGGATTTGTCGCCATCGATATCATCCTTACGTTCTTCGTAGCATACTTGGACAGGACGACGTATCTACTTGTTGATGACCGAAAACAGATTGCTTGGAAGTACACAAAAACTTGGTTGGCATTTGATATCATATCTACAGTTCCTTCTGAACTCGCTCGAAAGATCTCTCCCAAGCCTCTGCAATCTTATGGCTTGTTCAACATGCTACGTCTCTGGCGTCTTAGAAGAGTTGGCGCCTTATTTTCCCGGTAAAAAGAATTTTTTGCCGTTTTCTCATTTCCGCATTTCTGTTAACATGTCTCTTCTTATGATAAGCCCCTGATATTTCTTCATGCTTACTCAGGTTGGAGAAAGATAGAAATTTCAACTACTTCTGGGTTAGGTGTGCAAAGCTCGTATGCGTGAGTGTTATCTTCTCTGTACAGCTATCTCCAAACAGTATAATATGGTTCATAGACAGTAAACTGCTTAGAAGAACAGCTCCAGCACACACTGTTAAACTCTTTAGAAATCTTCAGATGAAATGTATTTACATAGCATGACTAAAGTATCATTTTTTCAACATGCAGGTCACTCTGTTCACCGTCCTTTGTGCTGGTTGTTTCTATTATCTACTTGCTGCTCATTATCATGATCCAGCAAAGACATGGATCGGAGCATCCATGCCTGATTTTCTTACTCAGAGCCTCTGGATTCGTTATGTTACTGCAATTTACTGGTCCATTACTACTCTCACTACTGTGGGTTATGGGGATTTGCATGCGGAAAACTTGAGGGAGATGATATTTGATATTTTCTACATGCTCTTTAACTTGGGACTTACAGCATACTTAATCGGTAACATGACAAATTTAGTGGTACATGGCACCAGCAAGACTCGTCATTTTGTAAGTTACTATAATTACCCATAGCTGGTCAAATTTTGTGAAATGGGGCCTCTGTATTTCATAAAAATTATCAACTTATCGTTTCATGTTCAACAACAGAGAGATACTATTCAAGCTGCCTCTAGTTTTGCAAAGAGGAACCAATTGCCTACTAGATCAGATGCTTTCACATTTATGCTTAAAGTATCGTACAGACTCTGAGGGACTGCAGCAGCAGGAGACTTTAGATTCACTTCCAAAGGCTATCTGTTCAAGTATTTCACATTTCCTTTTCTACTCTCTAGTAGACAAGGTATACTTGTTTCATGGCGTGTCTAATGATCTACTCTTCCAACTGGTATATTTCTACACACAAGATTTTCGTTTTCCATTGTTCCTCTATTTTACATTGTCATAGCTTTTGGTATAATGGTTTTGTCTTAATTTTCCTACAGGTCTCTGAGATGAAAGCCGAGTATTTCCCCCCTAAGGAGGACGTAATCTTGCAAAATGAAGCCCCAACTGATTTCTATATCCTTGTTACTGGAGCTGTGGTAAATTTTGATATTCCAAATATGCAAATTGTCGCTTTTCTATACTACAGTACACTAATTTGATTGCATGATTGATTCTCGATATACAGGATATAGTGGTCATGAAGAATGGTGTTGAACAGGTGAATTATACTTTTGGAAAAGAAAGTATTTTGGAGTTACAAGGGTGGCTCCCAGCGAAAAATTGCTTAAACTAAGAAAGTTTTAGTGCAGATTGTTGGACAGGCAAAGGCTGGAGATATTTGTGGTGAAATTGGTGTGCTATGTTACAGGCCTCAGCTATTCACTGTGCGGACCAAAAGATTAAGCCAACTTTTACGATTGAATCGTACCACACTACTAAATATTGTCCAGGCCAACGTTGGGGATGGGACAATTATAATGAATAATCTACTGCAGGTCTCGAGCCCTACATAATTTAGCTTAAACAGCAATGTAAAATCTAAGGGGTTATATATTAGAATATTTAGTCCATAGATTAAAAGCATTGGATCCATTTTGCAGCATTTGAAAAATTCAAGAGACCAAATTATGGCGGAGATTCTAAAAGAGACGGAAAGCATGATCACTCGAGGGAGAATGGACCATTTAGCTCTCACGCTGTGTTTTGCAGCAAGGAGAGGAGATGAATCTCTGTTACATAATTTGTTAAAGAGAGGGCTGGATGCAAATGAATCTGATAATAATGGAAGGACGGCACTGGTGAGCTTATCTCAGTTTATCAACCTACATTTAGTTTAATCGCTTTAGTTTAAATATTATTCTCATAATACTAACATTGTTGGTACCGTTTCCGCAGCATATAGCAGCTTCCCTGGGAAATTTTAACTGTGTGCTAGCTCTGCTGGATCGTGGCGCAGAGCCCAACAGTAGAGGTACTTGCTGCTTTATACACTTTTCAGATTACACTCTGGAGAGTTTTTATATTTAAGCATTTAAAGCAGTTATGCTGAAATTAGTACACACCTATGAGAGTCGAACAAGTTGGTAAGAGCTATGCAGGTAATCACACTTTAATCATTTTAGTAACACCAACTTGTGGTTACAAGCATGCAGCATCAGAAGTTAGTTTGTATTGCTCCTTTCGCAATTTAATCAGTCATCTGTCACGCCCATGCTTGACTTGTTTATTTCTTACTAATCTATAAAATTGTCATTTGGCATAAAACAACACTCTTATTCATTCTGTTGAAAGAGTCTGCAGTCTGCAGGTAATGTATCTGTATATATAACAATTCTTTGTGTTATTTATAGGGTCGAGCTATATGATTCTTCATTGTATCTTACTCCGCCACTGCATTAATCTGTTCAGTAAACGCTTCATACTTTATTTGCTACTTGGTGGGTGGAGGTCAAATGTCCTCTCAATTTTCATTTGACCTACCCCTGCATGTTGTGATTACTTAAACCAGTGGTTTTGACTTTTGATGACTAAATCTTGAACCTGTGCTTCAAACTACCTTCAGTAAGTATATTTTAAGAATACAGTGTTATTTTAGGAGTTCTGGTTGTTTTGAGTTGTCTTACACATGTCGTTAGATCAGTCGACTTCGTAAAGTCAACAGTATGATTAGTGATTTCATGGGATATGCCACCACACTGTTTTCAATTGACTTATAATAGACACATTGTCATGGCTGATTTCAGCTGATAGATGGATTGTTCAGTAACTGACCCTTCAACCAAGGGACACATTTTCTAAACATGTTCTGCATTATTTTGGATATTGTTATTTAGCCTTTGAATATTTACCATGATTATTTATTCCAGGATTTATTTATTTATTTTGTAATTTTCTTGTGTGCAGATTCAGATGGTAGTGTACCTCTATGGGAGGCCATTCGTGGCAAACATGAGACAGTTGTCAAGCTATTATCAGAAAATGGTGCAACATTGACTACCGGAGATATTGGCGTCTTCGCTTGCACAGCTGCTGAGCAAAATGACTTGGCATTGCTCAAGGAACTTGTTAGTCATGGGGGTGATGTCACTCAACCAAAGAGCAACAGGAGATCAGCTCTCCATGTGGCTGTTTGCGAAGGCAATATTGACACCGTCAAATTTCTTCTAGACCAAGGTGCTGATATTGACAAAGAAGATGAAAATGGCTGGACTGCAAGAGAACTAGCAGAGCAGCAAGGGCATGACGATATTAAAGAACTTTTTAAGTCTTATTGCAACTGCTCACTCAGTACCTGAGGAGCGAATTGTTCGCTTCACAGGTTTGGGGAAAACTAAGAGTGAGCCAGTTATTGTAGCTGTGAACCTGGATGGCTCTGATGGAACGTTCGGAAGGTTCAAACCTAGGCGTAGGACTAATAATTACGAGAATTCTCTGTTTGCGATCATGTTAGGATCAAAACCTGGGGAAAGCAACTTGCTTCCATCAAATAATTTGACTAGTGCTGCACAAGGAAGAAGTTATCCTGCCAGAGTGACTGTAAGCTGGCCTGAGAAAGGAGATTTGACCGGAAAGCTCCTGTTAATTCCACAAAGCTTTGAAGCATTGCTGGAAATCGGTGCAAAGAAATATGGAGTCTCCCCAGCTAAAGTTACAACCAGAGAAGGGGCTACAATTGACAGCATAGAGCTGATACGAGACGGTGATCATTTGTTTTTTGGGGGGGATAAGAGAACTGTATGATGATCACTCAGGTTGTATGACTCCTGATGGAAGTGATGAAAGTGTCGTAACTGTACAAAACTAGTAATCGATCATCAGAGAGACTGCAAAGTGGTCTTCCATATATCCTCTGTAATGCATGTGTACCAAAACAAATTAAATTTACATCTTGTAAATTTCATGAACATGTCTTTTTATACAACAATACCAAATTCTAACTTGATGCCCCAGATTTTATCATTTTCTGGTGACAAATCATTGCCAGTTTTTGTGAACGTGATGGTATTTCTGGTGTATATAACTAAGAAAAGATAAAGGTGAATTCACAATTGTCCTTTAGGTACATCACTTTATCCTGCTACTATTGTACCTCTCTAGTCTTCCTTAATGTAAATTTGATGTATAGGAAAAGTACTGAAGACAAAAGATTGATGAATGCAAAAAATGTTCAATATTTTTATAGACAGCAGCTCTGATGCAGAAAGTGGCACGAGGCAAAAAATTTATTCATGGGATTTCTGTAAAGATGTACAATTTCCAATGCCATGAGAAATGGGAAGAAAGTATCTCACTCACCAAGACAGGTGACCATGCTGGCCTGGACTTGTTACTTATAAATCGTCCATGAATGTTCCTTCCTCAATGTAATCCGGGACAGTGAAGAGATCGATACTTTCAAATCTCCTTTTCTTCCTGTATAAAAAATATTTCAGTTACAAAGGTATTCAGAAAAGGAACGAGCAAATGAGCAATGGCATGACTCTAAAACGGAATTGTCCGAATTCTAGAGAGAGTAACATAAACATTCTGGTACAGTCTATCAGACATAATAGAGACTAGTTGCATCTTTGTACTTGTAGGAAATGAGTAAAACAATATATTAGTACTATCTTAATTTCAGGAGAAAAACTGATAATATCCTTCTATGTTGTTAATTCAGTATGGAAACAATGGAAGAAAAACAGATTAGATTCTTACCGTGGTTCCTTTTGTCTGTTGAGAAAAACTAGTAATCCAAAACCCAATATGACGACAACTTTTATAACCTGCAAATGAAAATGAACAAAAATAAAGTCAGGTATCTCATCTCCTGGAGTTGACTAAGAAAAGAATGATACGATGAAAATTTCCTTGTAAAATACATTTCAACACGCAATGGTTGCAGGCTACGTATACCATTCTTTGCTGGGAACAAGTCCGACTGTAGGTGATTGGACTGCTTAATTAAACTTATATGCAAATGTAATGAAACTTAATGATCAATGGTATAGAATGTACCTGTTCAATTAGTTTCTTAGATGATTCAGGTGGAGAGCTGCCGGATCCTGGTTCTGGCCGATTAGGCAAATTTTCCTGATCTTTTTCAGTCACATATTTTGGTCCCTGCTTTGAATCATGCTGAAACAAATGTAAAATGACAGGTCACAATATCAGCAATTTGTTTCCAGAATCCATGTCCTTTATGCATAAATAAGATAAAAACAGGATAGAGATCAATATGAAAATTTGTCTAGGGCAAATTGGAATTAGTGTTCCACGTACTAGGAAACAATAGATCAAGCAGTTTGCGTACTCAAGCAATTTCCTCTTAGAAAATGCAGTATATACTATACATGGTTTAAGTTGAACGTAACTCCATTTATTCTTACCTGGCCCGCTAGTTGCAAGGCTAAGTATCCTAAAAATCTTGGATGGTAAATAGCTGCTCTGTTTACATATGAATTGCAAGATACTGAGTTCTTAACAGAATCGAAAACCATACTTGAATGAACCATGAACTTAAATCCCATGGCATTAATCCTGGACCTCTACCACATGATGGGGGGAACAGACAAAGAGTAGGCAAGTTTTTCTTATTTAACTGCCAAAAGAAGTAAGTTTGGTTTGTAGCAAAATTATTTTGGGTGGGGGTGTACTGAAAGGATTTATTTTATGTGTACTGATTGATTTCAAAACAACAAATCATATTTCAGCGAATGGGATTTATACCTTCTGCACCATTTCAGTTTCTGAAAAACTCTTTTCTTCAGGGGAGCTTTTGACACTAGTGTCTCTTTCTTCTGTAACTCTGGAATCAGGAGAATCCAGTTGCTTTGGGGGCGAATTATTAGCTTGAACTGCTTGACATTGTTCCTCATCCATGCTTCTATTTGCGGTTTTCAAAGTGGAAGGTAACCTTTCCGTTTCGTCTGACATTCTTTCCCCTGGTTCTGCTCTAGAGATCTCGTTATGCAGTGAGTTCCATCTTGACGGGTTCGGCCCTACCTCTGACTCCTTTGGGGTCTGAGATTGTTCAATCTTGCTCGGAACACTATCAGGTCTACTGGTGACAGTATTGGTGGCTTGGTGAAAGTTTCCAGTAACAAAGTTGTCCTCATAATTTATCAAACTTTGTTCTGCTGGTTCGGTGCCAACCTTTGAGTCTTGCACCTCCAGTAAACCTTCATTTCCAGCTCTGTACATGTGTGATGGTACTGACATTGATTTCCTGATTGGCCTTGCTCCCTGAACTTGAGTTTTCTCAAAAGCACTTATCATTTTTCTCACGTTACTAGGAGTTCGACTTTGATTTTGAGGTTCATGGGCAAGATCATCTTGTGACTTTCGGGGAACTGAACTTTTCTTGTCAGGGATAGTTGTTTCCGACTGCATGGTTACAGCTCTTTGCATAATATCGGATCTCAAAAGTGCAGATGGTAGCCGAAATTTGATATTTTCATCCGGAATCCAACCCAATGTAAGGGGAGATTCTGTTTTGACTTGTACCTGTAGCATTCTAAAGAGGACCAGGGATTGTTAGATGAGACCAAGAAAGCTTGAGTTCCTTTTTTTTTTCTTTTTCTTTCTTCTTTTTAATAGAAAAAATAATGAACTAGCATACAACTGAGAAATCCTTAACTGAGTTGGTGTTTCCACCTAAGTTTCCGTCATCCTTGCGGTTATTATTTGGGGTCTTAACAGTGGAAGTAGTAGAGTTCAGTGATGATCCGGCTTTTGAAACATGTACTTTAGGGCTGACAACAACTTTTCTCTGAGATTCTTGAAACATGAAACAGTTTAACAATCATTAAGATGCCTCCAAGAAAGGAAATGTGAAATGTCAGTGATATATTCCACATGAATCATAGTTCTTTCTAGTTGTTTATTCGAAACATGATAACTGGACCTTCCACATGACTCACCTAAGACATTTTCTGCAGATGAAGTCAAGTACATCACATCACGCGTTAAACTAGTGCTTCCCGTAAGTCTAAGGTTATTGGTGGGATCTGTTTCATGCTTCTTCTTCACTGCAGATTCTCTCTGCAAAGTGAAAACAATATAAAACAGGTTGTAAAAAATCAAACAGATCCCAGCATATGCAACAGCAATACCTTCAGACAGTTCAAGGAATGACAAATAGCACATTACACTAGATGAAAATCATCTAGAAACGCATTCTCCGGGAAGATGCAAGTAATTATTACGGCACTTTGATTTCCTAAGCCATCTTAGATATTGCACTGGCCATTGATTAAAAACTTTTAAGGCTAAAATTAATGAGCAGTGAGCAGCACCTCCAACCAAAGGTGTTCAATATAACTACTGATACAGAAAGAACACATCCCCACACCTATACCTACCCGGTGAGAATCACTCTCAGCTACCTTTCAATTTTACTAGCGAGTCTTACTCAATGATCACAGATACATGGCTTAGCTATCTCCAAGTTACATCCTTTTGTATAACATACACTAAGGCCAGTGCAGCATTAGGTAGAAATAGAATGAAACTTTTTTTACCATGACACGAATACGATTGCGTTCTTCCTCACTGAGAATGACTTGCAGCTTCATGTGCACCTGCCCATCTCCACCACCTCCATCTAGGGAAAAAACTTTGTCCCAACATCCCTTCTCGATTATTTGCACTAACCGAATATCTGCCCAAAAACACAACCAGATCAGTCAACATTCAAGAAAAAAGTGTAGCATTACTTCAAACAGCATAAATTGATTAAATACAACTAATGCACCTGCTCTCGCGGTCTCATTTCCTCCGGCATCAACAAGCACTACGATTAAATCCTCCCCGAGTTTCGTTATGGGGCTATAAAACATAGCTTTCAATCAATCCAAACAATCCAACTACCTATATATGCTTATAAACAAACAACAACAATAATCACAATAGACAAGATCAGAATCCTTACAATGAGAAATCTCCGGTGTCCCGAGTATGGTAATACCTTTTCCCCATGGAAACTGAATTGAAACAAATGACAAAACAATTTCTTTACACAAAATGCAAAAATGAAGAAAGGAGGCTGTTCCTGTTTGGCTTGATGATACTTACTTACTGACCTTTTAGGGATTCAGTAGAAGACGAACTGCTATTGAATTCTAGAACTTCAAAAGGCGAATTAACTGTGTAATTAATCACTGGTACACTACAATCCAATCGGAATTCAAGAATTGCAATTGAAAGAGATAATGAGGTAAGCAGCATATACCTGTAGCTTGAATTGTTCCTGGCATTTTAAAGGGCTCTTGGAGCCAAATTTTGATGAATGATTTGATGGTCTCAACAGTCGAGTGAAGCAGTTTTTAATTCGACAGGAAATTCCAAAAAGGGAAGAATTGCCATTGTTGATGATGATGACCAAGCATTAAAGAACCTATTGATTGGCTGGTTCAAAGATATGGTTCAAGGGAATGGATTTCAGGGTATTATTCAAGTGGGGCCTGACTGGGTGGGGCCTACTTATTGGAAGGCTTC